>ML269829.1:662-12570 GCA_005239495.1 Nicotiana undulata
TCTTCCTTGAACTTAATGTTAGGGAGTCCCACCACTAAGTCCTTAGAGACTAAATTGTTAAGCTGATTTAGACTTGCATGACCAAGTCGTTTGTGCTAAAGGAGTGGATCACTGTCCAAAACACTCAAGCAAGTGAGTTCATTTTCAAACAGTGTGGACAAGTCTATGACATAGATATTATTCATTCTCTTTCCCTGCAAAACAATCTTGTCAGTAAGCAAGTTAATCACATAACATGTTATCTCCTACGCATGGACTCTTCGCGTGCCAATGAGTCTGTTTCACTATGATAGCCTGATGGACCTGGTTCAACTTGGTAGACATTTGTCAATCTTCAAAATCATGCAGTGACTTGGGTCAACAATATGAAACAAGTAGGCATGTTGTTCCTAACCTAAGCCAACGATTAGCACATTAAGCAAAGAAATCGGAGAAAAAGAGTGATAATATGTGAAGTAAAACGTGGAATTTTAGCAATAAATGGCCCGTGTACGTACTCGTCACCTCACGTACACGGCACCCATACAGCAAATAAATGTCAAACGACCTAAGGGGAAGTTCCCAACACAGAGTTAGGCAGCCACTTACTTCGACGGCTTTACTCAACTCGAAATCACGTTCTTGCCACGAGTACCCGACTCCGAATGGCCCAAATCTATTCAATTCAATTGCATAATATAAATATCACTTTAAGAAATCAATCTAGCTAATAAATTCGGAGCTAATACGCGAAATTAGGAAAAATGCCGAAAAAGTCTCCCGGAGCCACGTCTCGGAATCAGGTAAAAATTACAAATTTCGAAAACCCATTCACTAACGAGTCTAACCATACAAGAGTTACTCGAATCGGATATCCAAACCTCAATCAAACCCCAAAAATTCGGTCTAAGAACTTTATCCAAATTTTCCCAAATTTTCCACCCCAAATTCGAAATTAAAGGATGAATTTAAGTGTAGATTCGTGGAAATTAGTCTAAACCAAGTAGGAATTACTTACCCAAATCGCCCAGGTGAAAATCTCTTCAAAAATCACAATTCCCTGAGCTCCCAAGTCCAAAATATGAATTATGTCCTAAACCCTCGATTTTGGGTTTTAAAATCTGCCCAGGTGCACTCTTCATCGCGTTCGCGGAAGCACCATCGCGAACGCGAAGAGTAAAAAAAACACGCGCCCAGTAATTGACCTACGCGAACGCGAGGCTGGGCATGCGAACGCGTAGTTTTGACTTCCTAAACCTACGCGAACGCGGTGCTACTCACGCGACCGCGAAGGGTAAATCATTGACCTCCCCTGGGACTTCATCTCTTCTTCGCGAACGCGTCTTGTCCCACGCATTCGCGATTAACACTTGTCCAGACCCTCGCGTTTGCACCTCCCCTTACGCAAATGCATAGAACACTTTTCCCCTTAGCCCAGATTGGCCTATGCATTCGCGACACCCCTCACGCGAACGCATAGAAGAACACCAGCACCAACAAAATTTGATCCTTCCTAAGTCCAAAATTTAGCCCGTTGAGCATTCGAAACACACCCGAGGCCCCCAAGACCTCAAATAAACCTACCAACCAGTCCTAATACCTCATTCGAACTTAGTCGAGCCTTCAAACCACGTCACATAACATCAAAATCAAGAATTATGCATGGATTCAAGCCTAAGAACTTATGAAATTTCTAAAATCCACAACCGATGTCAAAACACGTCAAAACTAATCTGAATGACCTCAAATTTTACACACAGGTCATAAATGATACACGAACCTGCAGCCACTTTCGGGATTCCGTTCTGAGCCCGATATCAAAATTTCACCTATCGGCCGAAATAGCCGAAATTCTAACTTTCACCAATTCAAGCCAAAATCTTCTACAGGCCTCGAAAACACATTCTGGACGCGCTCCCAACCCCAAAGTCACTCAACGTAGCTAGCGGGAGTCGACGAAATTTTATTTCGGATCCGTCTTCACACAGTTCCAACTACGGTCCAATTTTTAAAGCTTAAACTCATATTTATGGACTATGTGTCCAAAAACTCTCCGGAATTCACAACTAATCACTCCGATAAGTCCTATAACCAAAAAACAAACGTGGGGAAAGCAATTATTAGGGGATCGGCGTGCTAACTCTCAAAACGACCGGCCGGGTCGTTACAGATGGTTGTTACTTATTGTATTGTATTGTTATTTTGAATACGATGTTTGTTTTGATTATTACTTATATTTTATCGTTTCGTATCGCTAAATCCATCGTTACATAACGACAAAATGTGCAACTATATGTAACAACCAATTTGGTGTGGTCGCGTCATTACCTTATTTTTTTCTCTTAATCTCACTCTTCATTATTATTAAATAATTTTATTTTATCATTTAACCTTTTATATAATTATTTCACCTTGTATCATAATTTTTTTATAATATTGCAAGTTTATTCTTCATATTGTTGGTGCGTGATATCATGAAACGATGGAAAACGACACAATCTATCCAAACAGTGTCTTTATCAAACGATACAGTACAATACAATACAGTACGATACGATACATTATGAAACGATACGTAATAACTATCCAAACATGTTGTAAACGTACAACTTTTAACATAGTTTACTTTGTAAAATTATTGCTAAGGAAAATATTTTATAAGGATAATTTTAAGTTTCTAAATATTAGGAGTTCCTCCATTATTCAAATAAGGAAAGATTTAATAGACATAATTGTAAATGTCTATTTAGTCTTATGTGAACTATATTTTAAAAGGGTTAAAAAGGCGAACGACATTTCGCTAAAAGCCTTTGTGCTTTTAATATAGTACTAGTTTCTATGTACGTGTGCACGTATATCTCTTACCAATTGTTATAAAATATATTTTAAAAGTGAAATACATAAAGCGCCCCTTTAAGTTGTCCCCAACGATCATTTGAACACCTTAACTTGCCATATGACCAATCAGACACTTCTATTTAACACAGGTGTGTCTCGTGAACACTCGAGTTCAACAAGCCTCATGTGCGAGTTACACTCGCAGATGACATGTCAATCTGACAAATTATTGAATGACACGGGTATTTCTTAAATAAATTATAGTCTATATTAAGAAATAGTTGTTATTTTTAATTAAAAAATACGAAATAGACCCTACTTTCCCAAATTAGACCTTAAACCACCATAAAACCTATTTAGATCAACACCATGGACGCTGGACACCATGGAAGTTGCAGCTTCCTCTTTATACATTGCCACCGGAAACCTCTACTACATGCCTAAACACATCGAGGAAAGCCAAAAGGAGCAAAATAAACAAAATCAGACGAAGGTTTTAGATGAGTTTTTTTTAGTTTTTCAGATTTGGGGTCGATAAGGGAAACAAAAGGAAGTGTTAGTGGTTATGTGGTGGTGTAATAGTGGAGATTTATTATTTTTGGATTTGCTTAATGACGGATGGTGATTGTGGCGGTGATGGATTTTTTCCCCCTGTCATGGAGGGTGAAGATGGATGAGATAATTGGGGACAATATGAAAGAGGGAAGATTGCAGAAAATTTTCCGTTAAGTACTCACTTTTCCGGCCAAAACATTTTCGGCGATATTGCTTCCTTCTCTAATTTTTTATGCCCCTGTTTATTATGACTCTTGTGGGTTTGAATAAGGCATGGTGAGTCTTCAATGGAGAAGATAATTGGGTCAACGCAAAAGGTGGAGAAAATTGGAGGAGGTGGTGGGGTCCACATTGATTTTAGGGAAAAAAAAGATAAACCTAATTTTCAAGATCTTCACGTGCTTAGATGTAAGTGTAACAAACAAAATTTGCCATGTCAATGGAAAGGGGTTTAAGAGAATATACTTATACCAAGCAGAGGTGTCTGCCTGGTCATAAGGCAAGTTAAAGTGTTCAAATGATCGTTGGGGACAACTTAAAGGGGCGTTTTGTGTACTTCGCCTATTTTAAAAGATAAGCTCTTAATTGCATGTATTCACCAAATCCATAAATAAATAAAAAATTAAATATTGCTTGAACCTTCTAAGATGGATAACTAAAATAGATAATTGGTGTCCTTGCTCTAGATTTCCAAATACTAATTATTAGAGTCATACTATAAAGCATTTATTTTTTCTGTACCGATATTTGACTATCCCTTTTTCAAATATAACCCATCATCCGTTTGAGGAACAATCTCATATTGACTTCGCAATACAACAATAACAACAAACCTAGTATGTTTTTACCAGGTGGGGTTTGACTTCGCAATAGCTATATAAATATCTCATTCTCCCATAATTACATATTTGTTTAAAAGGATCAACGTTCCAACTTCTCTTTCGTTTCTACGGGAATAGAAGTTCCAATGATGGTTAAGTCTAAAGCAATTACATTTGCTCAGGTACTTCCTGTTAGGATATGCTATAAACCATGCGTATTGTTATAGTATGCTTTATGGAACAATTATTTATTTACTTGTTTAAATTCAATAAAGTTTCATTTTAAATAGATCATGTATTGATTTGTGTGTCCATTGCATAGTAGATGATTTAGTGTATAGAGTCTAGCTTATACACGGAAGATTAAATCATTGGTTCTTATAAGTCATAAAGTTAATGTTCACAATCTAATGATGGAATTGGACAAACCATCGGAATGGTTGTAGCACAAGATTAAATGTAATTTATCTTGATTATGGGAATGGTCTAATTCCAACTTCTTGCGCTAGTACATTTTATATGTATTGAACGGATCAAGTAGAGATAAGTATTTTATACTGACTTTATATAATAATTTCTCTAGTCCATTTAATGTACTTATACTCTTAATCTTGATATAATTATTATTAGTTGTGTATGTCACTTGTTATTTTGATTTCTTAAAAGGCGAGACTCTTTCGTGAGTCAATAAGCCTGGTAAATTGGATAACAATGATATACATTGGCGAAGTAATAATTAGTTGAGAGAATCCATTTCTCAGTTTTGAGATTGATGATACTCCTTTATGAAAGCTTATAAGTTTTCATGTGTAAACCCGGTCGGTGGATTTTGTATCCAACACATGAAATAAGTTAATTTTAAGTCTAAAGGAAGTGATCAATAAATAAAATAGTCAGTAATTTAATTTAATTGATTAATATCTGAATCTTAACATGGGGAGTTAAATAAGGTTTTATGGAAGAATTTCGAAATTGAACTAAGGAGTACAATTACGAATTTTTAGTGGAATAACTCGTAATTTATTATGATGGAAATTAATTTCATAATTTCGAAATTAATATCATAATAGGAAGCATTGTTAATTAAATTTGGTGGTCCCTACTGTGCCTAAATAATAGGAAATAAAGGAAACCTTTCCTTAGTGGAAGAAGAAAACCTAACAGGTTTTGGAAAAGGTTTTTTGACCTAAACGCAGCTATATATACATCATATATAGCTTGACGTTTTACACACAAAACCCCACGGTTTCTGCTAGAATTTTGCCCACCCAAAATTCTCTATCTCCGGATATTATTTGGGTAACACAGTAGAAGACTATGGAAGACTGCTGAGGCGTTGCAACTCAGGAACTGGAGAACGATATAGATTTGCTGTATTCATGCTTCAAGAGGTAATTCGAGTAATCTCTATATGTGCTAATTGTTTAGATTACACGTGAATATGATGTTGTATTTGCTTCCGCTGTGAAATATATTCCATCACTTCCAATAAAATTAAGGATTCTAACATAAAGTCATTCTTATTCCAATTAGAACTTGATCGAAACCATTTAGTTATGCAATGAAGAATTGGATTAGATGTGCAATCTCTAATCCCAAGTAAACTTGTTTTTAGAAGATAATAAAATTCCTTTTTTCCAATTGAACTGGTAAAAAGTTCTACAAAAATAAGAGTGACAAATACTATAGATTTAACTTTAAAGTTTAAAATATTAATTCAACGGAAAAAAGAGAGAACTAATAATATCGTCGGAGAACTTTGCATCTTTCTATAGTAATATCACAAATTATGTGCAATACTCCCTAAAACGTTTATGATAATTATGTGAAACAATGCTTTCTTTTATAGAAATATGTGGCTTGTTCTTTTTCTACACGAATTAATGCAATAAATCTAAGTTCCGTTCAAACTGAAAAACCAAATAGCAAACTTACACGTAATAAATTTTTATAAAGTGAATATTGATGTGCTAAACTAAACAAATACAAAGAGCATACTCCAACATCAACTCTGCATGTTATTTCATGCACACATCCTGTATTGTTTAGCTCCTCACGTCCATGTTTGAGCACGAGTATTCGCGTTGCTTAAGGTGACAATAATTTCGTATAATTATGAACAATAAATTTTTAAAAATAAAATTATGAACGTGTCTTTATAATTCAAGTATTTTGAGACAGTTGAACTTTAAAAACTTTATAGTTTTTTGACTATTCTCGATGTCCTAAAAACGACTATTTGAATTGTCCCGTAAAATTTAACAGAAATTTGGTCCGGGCTTAGGGGTGGATGTAGCCTACCGGCTACGAATTTATTTGAACTCATAAATTTCGATACGGAATATAGATGTATATGTAAAAACCTACTAAAATCATAATAAATATTAAATCTGAATCACAATTTTAACAATACAATGAGTTTAATGCTGATTTTTTTTAAAATTAAACCTATTAAATTTTAATCCTTAATCCGCTTTTGTCCGGACTCAAATCAAAAGCGACCTAAATCCGATGACAAAAGAACAAAAACGGTATATGTTATTTGTCTGACCGGTCCTCCACACTCCGATCAATGACGCCCTCCGTCTATAATTTAGTAACCAAGGTTGTTCACATCATACTTTCTTTTGGGTTTTGTATGTGTATAATGCAAGTTACCAGGTTTATCCATCCTTATTAGGAGATTGAGCTGGGTTTTATACATTCTGGTTGTTGAAAATTGCCATGCACCGCTGTATCAATTGGGCGGGTAAGACGAAGTCAACATCTAGCTACTTTGTAGGGTGGGCGTATGTATAGTTTAATTCGAAAAATAATTTTATTATTGTGTAATTTACAATTAAATCCTTATATTAAATAAATATTTAAGGCATAGAAGTCAATCAGTATTTCAGGGATATTTTAGTCGTTCAACATTTAGCATCAATTATTTTGAAGCAAACTAATTTGCTAAAATGACTAATATTTGGACGTAACAATAAGCATGTATTTTGTAAAGCATATATTGTAATTTTTTTAATTATTTATATATAATTTGCTTATGCCTTAATTAACAAGGGAAAAATAAAAAATAGAAAATGCATGTCAGATATCGATTCACATGCAAATCATAAATATCAACCAAACCTAAAGAACCCTAACTGATATTATATATAACTACGTATTAAATTTCAGACGGTATTAAGCGAACATGTTCCTCCAATTTAGCGGTGTTTGGCTAAGCTTATAAGCTAGTCAAACTAGCTTATAAGCACTTTTCAATTTATCTACGCGTTTGGTAAAGTTAAAAGTGCTTATAAGTCAAGTGCTTATAAGTCAAATGTCACGACCCAAAATCCATAAGGGTCGTGATGGCGCCGAACCCCACGGTCAGGCAAGCCAACACTTAAAAATTAATGAAACCTTTATTATAATATTTGAAATCATTACCTTTCACTTTTTTACATAATAGTTGAATAAAAATCCGTTAAGAAAATGCGATAGTTTAATAATCCATTTTTAATGAAATACATCCCAGAACTCGGTGTCACAAGTGCATGAGCAAATTTTCTAAGAATTATACAGATACTACAATGCTTGTCGGAAATACAAATTGGACAAGAAATTTAGAAATAAAGTACAATACATCTGAGGGGAGACTCCGTCGGCCGCGGGTCGACTCCGGATGGTGCAGCTCGTCTAAGTCCCCAAGTCAGCCACATCACTGTGTCAAGCAGGGCCACTAGCTATGAATGTACATGTGCAATAAAAATGCACAACAAGTGTAGTATGAGTACGAAAATAACGTGTACTCAGTAAGTATCCCGCCTAACCTCAAAGAGGTAGTGACGAGATGTCGACTTTGACACTTGCTAGAGGTCAATACAATATAATTAATGAATGATATCAACATGGGTATTAACATCAAATAACAAATAATGACAGGAAAGATGTCACGACCCAATTTCGGGCCGTGATGGCGCCTGTCGTGAAACCAGGTCAACCACCTATTGTAACTAATCCTGAACCGTTTATTAAGTAAGTTATCATTTTTCAACTGCCTGAAGTTAAATATACTAAAGATTTGTATTTAAAAGAAGCTTATGAAACCAAAAATCCAAAATCTACAACTCCCGGATCCGGTGTCACACAGTCATGAGCTGCTAATACATAATACAATCCGAAAAGAAATGACCAACATAGTCTGAAAGTAAATACGACAGGTAGAAGAGAAAGAGATGACGAGATCACGGACGCCAGCTGCTGCCTTGTCAACTCTGATGAAACTGCTGCTACACTGTCCAGAGCTGAATCTCGGTGTACCTGGATCTGCACACAAGGTGCATTGGGTAACGTGAGTACAGCAACTCAGTAGTAACGAAACCAAACTACGGGCTGAGAGATAGTGACGGACTAAACCTCCGATAGTTATGAACAACAGTATATAACTTGGACATAACAATAATATATCAGAAAATAAACAAGATGCATCCATCATTATTTGTAGCCTTGCATACCTGCATGAATTCATATAGAATCAAGAATGACGTGTACTCAGTAATCAAACTCTCATAAGGTGGTCCACTCAGTACTAGAATCTGGCCTTCCAGCCCAGGGAAGGTCCATCCCGGATTTTACATAACACAGGTGACACGGTCACCTAGTACTGAGGAAAAAGGCCAATCCAGCCCCACAGAGAAGATCCATCTCCGGAACATAAACACCACAGAGAAAATCCATCTTCAGAACCTAAACACCACGGAGAAGATCCATCTCCGGAACATATCATTCGGACAAGATCCATGTCCAGGGAAGATCCATCCCTAAATATCTGTGCGCTCACTGGGGGTGTAAAGACTCCGGAGGGGCTCCTATAATCCCAAGCGCTTAATCAAGCCAACGAAGGCATGATTCAATGATCGCTGCGGTGTGCAGTCCAATCTCATAATTGTCTCAATACCATGCTCTCGGCCACACTCAGTCAATACTTTTTTTCCAGTCTCACTCATACAGTTCACAGATGTATAAATCAGCCCAAACAATGATAAATATGCATGTAAGTAACAGTTTCTGAGACTAAGGCATGAAAATATACTACAACAGGACTGAGTACATGGAAACAATAATCATAAACAGGGACAACAATAATCGACCGTTCTGGTCTGAACATATCAGCGTAAAGCCTTAACATTTATACTTAGCATGATTCTATTGTGTTCAAGGTAAACGCAAACTTCACAGTACCAATATCAACCTGAGATAACCATTAGGCAGTGTCGTGGGATGAGCCAGGCTACAAACATCCGGTGTACACTCACATGCCCGTCACTTGGCAAGTGCGTCACCTTAATTAACATCAAATATCAGACAGTTTGGGATTTCGAACCCTCAGTTCCAAGTTTGGAAGCGTTACTTACCTCAAAACCGGCTAAAACACTATTCCGCAGTGCCCTTGCCTCGAAATGCGACCTCCAAGCGCTCCAAATCTACCAACAATCAAGTGTATATCATTATTACATGCTAATGGGTGAATCCCAATTAAAATTTTATCAAGAATACTCAAAAATCCCGAAATTGGTCAAACCCGACCCCCGGGCCCACGTCTCGGAACTCAACGAAATTTATACCAACACGATCCTCATCTCCTCACGAGTCTATACATATAAAGAACGCTGAAATCGGAGTCTAAATGACCCCTCAAATCAAGCCTTGAAGGCCTCTTAAACTCAAGCCCTAGTTTCCCATTTTTTCCACTGATTTTCCCCCAATTTCACCATTAATCAGACCTTTAATCACACATAAATGAGTTTAGAGTCCAAAAACCTTACCTCAATGATGAACTATCGATTTCCCTCTTCAAAAACCCTTCAAAAGCTTCAAACCCGGATGAAATATTGAGAAAAATGGCTAAAATTCGCGAAGGCTGGTTTTTATACTTTCTGTCCAGGGATCTCGCACCTGCGACCACTTACTCGCACCTGCGGCTTCGCAGGTGCGATGCTCCTTCCGCACCTGCGATCTCTCCTGGAACCTCCCAAATCCGCACCTGCGATCTCCCCTGGAACCTCCCAAATCCGCACCTGCGATTCATAACCAACCTATGCCAAGGCAATAACAGGAATAACGGTGCAAATTCTACGGAACTACCGATCGGGTCGTTACAAAAGAACAACTGTTTCCATAAATTTATAAATTCTCCGGTCTCCGTCATTTCATTTAGCAATTTACATCTTTAAGACAATTTAACAATTCAAGTCACAGATGATATATATATATATATATATCATGCGCAGGAAATTCCGAGGGTCGAACGACCCGAACCAAGAATAATACACTGCTGAAGGGTCGAACAGCGCAAACCATAGATGCATCTATTCCGTCGTGGCGTACGGCCTACTCCCATGAGAGTAGTAGAAATAATCAATCCGCTCGCGGAATATATATTGCGAAGCGGTCACACATACGCATACACATCCAAAAAGTCCACCCCGACTATATCGGGAAAAGCAATTACCAATAAATGACAAAGTTCTCTTTAATAGTTACAAAAATAGTATTTAAGTCTTTTCCAGAAATTCATTTATCAAATTTGGTAATAATCTAATCATTTTAAATTTCTTCAATAAGGTTACAAATATGACAAATAAAACATGTTTTTGGGTCCTAAACTACCCAGACAAGCATAATAGTAGCTACGCACGGACTTCTGTCACCTCGTGCGTATGTAGCCCCCCACAAATAGCAGAACATATATTTATTTAGTTCACCTATGGGGATAATTTCCCCTCACAAAGTTAGAATGTCACGACCCCAAATCCTAACAGGCCGTGATGGCGCCTATCGTGGAACTAGGCTAGCCAACCATCACTTTACTACGCATTTGTTCAATTATCATAGTTCACAATTTAATAATAAACATGCAACCACAACATAAATAATGAAATTAATGTCTTAGCATTCCCATATTAGCCTAAACAACCTCCCAAGAACTGGAGTCAATAGTCATGAGCATCTAAGAATAAATAAATCTAACTCTGCTAAAACTATAATATATGTCTCTGAATCAAATGCTAAAGCTACATAAGGAAGGAAAATAGAGAAGCTGTGGACGCTGAACAACTACCTCGAAATCCCATAACAACTGCTAACGAACAAGGCAACTACTGCTCCAAACCGTCACCTGAATCTGTGCACAGAGGCACAGGGAGTCTTTATGAGTACGCCAACTCAGTAGTAATGAAAATAAATCACAATCCGAGTAATATAAAACACACAATAAAGATACACCATTCCACAAAACCACTAAAACATCAAGTCACCATGTAGTATTCATCAGATAATAAGTTCGAAATCAGTTTCCAGAAAACCTTTGAAACAAGTGCAATATCAGTATATCTCAGTAAAATTCTCAGTAAAACCAAGTTTGAAAACAAAGTAAATCATAGTTTGAAAACTCAGTAAAAATCTTCCCAAGCGCTATAATAAGCCACAACATGGCATAAATCACACATAATATAGGCCCGCAGCCTCACTCATATCATATCATCCTCACAATACAGGCCAGCAGGCTCACTAATATCATAACTTCCTCACAATATAGGCCAACAGCCTCACTCATATCATAACATACTCACAATATAGGCCAACAGCCTCACTCAGTCAGACACTCTCAGTTTGCCCTACAGGCCATAAATATACCGGGTTCTCGACCCAAAAATAGTGTTTCATTTTCAAGA
>ML269830.1:0-35802 GCA_005239495.1 Nicotiana undulata
TAATCAAGTACATCAATATCCGGCATCAAATAACAATCTCAAATCAAACAAGTTTTGTATCCGTTGTAGCGTACGACCCGCTCCCATATGGTACTCAATCTCGTCGTGGCGTACGACCCGATCCCACCCTGGTAGTCTCAATCTCACCGTGGCGTACGGCCCGATCCCACCATGGTAGTCTCAATCGCGCCGTGGCGTACGACCCAATCCCACCCTGGTAGTCTCAATCTCGCCGTGGCGTACGACCCGATCCCATAATATAATCAATCATCATTCTGCCGTGGCGTACGGCCCGATCCCATATTATAATCAATCATCATTCTGCCGTGGTGTACGACCCGATACCATAATATAATCAATCATCATTCTGCCGTGGTGTATGGCCCGATCCCTTAATATAATCAATCATCACTCTGTCGTGGCGTACAACCCGATCCCATAATATAATCAATCATCACTCTGCCGTGGCGTACGGCCCGATCCCATAATATAATCAATCGTCACTCTACCGTGGCGTACGGCCCGATCCCATCCCGTGATTCTCTAATCACTCTTAAGTCAAGACAAGTATCACAATGTTCAAAGACAACAGTACCAATCACACAAGTATACAAGTCATATCTATGCTATAACAGGGAAAAACAANACTCAATGAAATCACCAAAATGCCCTCGGGCCCACGTGCCCGAACCTCGAAATTTCTTAAAGAAAATCCCTACCCGAAGCTTTACTAATTCAATTACACATTTTACTCAATTATTCATGCTCAATTCGTGGCTAAAATCAAAATTTCCAAATTCTAGGTTTCTTCCAAATTTTCCTCAAATATTCCCTAAATTTCATGTTCTAATCCATGCAATAATCTTGTATCTAACTTGAAATGAGTAGAAGTAACTTACCTTAACATAGATGACGAAATTCCACTCTTGAAGCTCTCCAAAAATCGCCCATGGCTTTGAAGAAATGAAGAAAATGACAAAAATCCCGGTTTAAAACAACACTGCCCAGTTCTGCCCTTCTATGCGATCGCATGAAATCCTCTGCGATCGCATAGGTCACCCTGCTGCCTCCTCCGCGATCGCACCTCACGAACCGCGATCGCACCTCATGAACCGCGATCGCACAAGCCAATACCCTGCACCCTCATCTCTCTTCTCTATGCGAACGCAACATACGGTTCGCGATCGCACTAGCCGATTTCATCCTCCTATGCGATCGCATTGCACCTCCTGCGATCGCATAGGCCAAAAATCCTTGCCCCTCAATTCCTTCTCCGCGATCGCATAGCTAAGGCTGTGATCACATAGAACACCAGCAGCACCAGAAGCCAGCAACAACAAATTCACTCCGAAGTGACCCGAAACCACCCTGAAACACACCCGAGGCCCCTGGGACCCCGTCCAAATCACACGACTCAGTCCCATAACACCCAACAAACTTGCTCGAGGCTTCAAATCACATCAAACAACACCGAAATCACGAATCGCACTAAAATCCAACTTTATGAACTTTGAAATTTCTAACTTTCACATCCGACGCCGAAACCTATCAAACCATGTCTGATTGACCTCAAATTTTGCAGGCAAGTCATATTCGACATTACGGACCTGCCCCTACTTCCGCAATCGCATTCCGACCCCAGTATCAAAATTTCCATTTCCGGTCGAATTCTTCAAAAACCTTCAGTTTTCTATCTTTAGCCAAATGACCTTAAATTGACTTCCGGATATCCGAATTCACTTAAGATCGCGCTCTAAACTCTAGAATCACCATACAGAGCTATTCCCAGACTCGGAATCCCAAACGTACATCAGTATCATTGAAATGTACTTCAAGTCAAACTTAGGAAATTTCCTTAAAATACTGACTTTCCACAATATATGTTGAACTGCTCCCGGGTTATCCAAAATCCATTTCGGACATACGACCAAGTCCGAAATTATCATACGAACCTGCTGGAACCTTCGGATCCTGATTCCGAGGTCGTTTACTCAAAATCCTAGCCTTACTCGATCTCTTCAACTTAAGACTTCTGAAATGAGAATTTTCCTTTAAATTCAACCCCAATCTTCCTGAATTTCAAATCAGACCATATGCACAAGTCAATATACCTGAAATGGAGCTGTTCATGACTCCCTACTGCTGAACGACACGTTGGATCTCAAAATGACCGGTCGGGTCGTTACACACTCTGCAACAGGAGAAATAAGGGTGGATTGATAAGGAGTAATAAGGGTAAATGTTCATATCTTGTATTTTGGTATCCTCTATTTTATGGTACTGTTCATTGTTCAAGACTTGATAATTTATATTTCGGGTTCCATTGAGTTTTGAGGATCGGGTTATTGACATTGATTTATTGTCTTGTCGTTGTTCCTTGAATTCTTTTCCTGAAACTATTACTCTGGTGAATTAATTTTCAAAGTAAATTTACTACGTTGAACCATCTCCTCCTGTTTTGTTAAGTTGTTAGTAATATAGTGATTTAAAATAAAGAAATTAATATTATGCTACTTTGTATATTTTTAAATTTGAACTCGTCGTATATATGCATACATTTCAATGTTTCAAATTACAATAATTGTTATATTTTATTTAATTAGTTTCCCAATTAAATTTCCTTAACCCGTTTGAGATTGAATCTTACTTAAAAAGGAATTTCTATTAAGTTTTAATTTAGCAAATCCTATATTAAAGGCAATAATTTAATCGATGTTGTATTTTGTTTGAACATGGTATTTCTTCATTCAAATGATTTCTATAAATAATTTCATCTTTTCTCACTGATTTCCTAATTTGTTTAGAAACTGTAATTTATTTTATGTTACATAAATGAGACTCATTCAAAATCTTAATTACACAGGTTACGAACATTATGTACTGGGTAGCATGTGGATTTTGTTGTGCAAAGTGAGATGTAAATATGTGGGCACAAGGTGCCATGTGTACTAAGGGTTTGGAAATTGGGTTATGATATGAGACACCGAAAATTGAGATGATCGGGATTGTGAATTAGAAATGATGTGGTTGATTGAGTTAACACCGCCTACTTTAATTGAGCACATTTTTACTTGAGCTATGTTGGTGTTAATTTACTTGGTTATCTTTTGTTACCATCTGTGGTTCCCTTTATTATCTCTATTGTTTGTAGTTTGATCTCTCCCTGCTATTGACATTACTTAGTTATCTTTATCTTGATAGTTTATTATCATATCCTGTTCAACTTATTTGACCACTAGGTGTCTTGATTGTTCCTCGTCACTACTCCACCGAGGTTAGTCCTTATACTTACAGGGCACCGCTGTGGTGTGATCATGCTACACTTCTGTACATTTTTGTATAGATAGAAGTATTTGATCGAGAGTAGTTGCGCGGACCGTCGCGGTGGAGACTCAAGGTTAACCTGCTACTGCGTTCGCAGGCCTCAGAGTCACCTTCATTTGTACTTATTTCCATTGGTTCCATTGTTTTGGAACAATGATGTATTTATTATGTATAACTACTCCTAGAAAGGCTTATGACTTGTACTACCGGTTTTGGAATTATAAATTGTTTAGAGATTCTATTTTAGAATTGTTCGAAGTTAGTAAATATTGTCGTTAATTCTGTTAATGTTAGGCTTTCCTAGTCTTAGAGACTGGTGCCATCACGACTCTTTCGGAGGGATTTTGGCTCGTGAAAAGTTGGTATCAAAGCTCTAGGTTCATAGGTGCTACGAGTCATAAGCAGGTTTAGTAGAGTCTTGCGGATTGGTACGGAGACGTCTGTACTTATCTTCTAGAGGCTACGAAAACTATTAGGAAACTATACCTCTTTCATTCCTTGTCATGCGACATTGATTCAGCTCGAAACATATATCTTGTATTCCTTTAAACCCTCTCGTGTATGATATTGCGCTCTCAGCGTCCGCTATGCACCGGTGGTTCGTGATTCTACATACGGGCTACGAGGGAGTCAGGGACGCTCAGACATTGCCTCAACGTGTCATCTAGACTGAAGATACAGAGGTATTGAGAGACTATTCAATTGTTCATATGGAGGTGCAGCGGGTCCCGACATCTGGTTGATGAGTACGCGCTGGAGAATGTTTAATTGGTTGTCTAGTCGTCGAGATTGTGGCGAGGTCACAAGGTGGATGTTGATTGAGGATAGTTGGTGGTACTGGAGTACCTTGTTATTGGTGTTGTGCGAGGTGTGAAGGTTAGTTTTGCAGATTATCATATGGCGTTTTCTATGGCTTCGCGCTAAGTGGAGGAGTCCACTAGTGGCATTCAGATTGCAGAGTCAGATTTACCTCAGGTTTTGCCTGAGGTATGGACATATTTAGTATTGGAAGGTTTCTGAAATTTGTATATGACTAAGGTTTGAGATCTTGCATGGAATGATATTGGGGGCTTACGGTGTTTCTGTGTCATTGATGTATTTTTATTTCAGTGTCAAAAGGGGGTCGGAGAAATAACTTCAGATTCATAGAATGTCTATTCAGCGAGGGCATTTCGGTCGGGGAATCATCGGGTGATTCAAGGGAGATACAATGGTTTATGAGTTGCTGGGCTACATGTCTTATACTAGGATTTTCTGCAATGAGTTTTGGTTGGGGTAGTTGTGTATCGATAGGGAGAAGTGTTACCTCAGAGGAAAGACTAGGAGTAACCAAAGAAATGGGTCAGCTCTGTGGTGTTGGGTCAGCATAGCAATGGAAGTAATTGGTCTTTTTTAATGGGAATTCCCTACCGGCATTTGTGGTAGTATTCTTGGGTTGGACGATTTATGTGGCTCGATTGAGTTGGAAAGATGCGGTCCTAATGGTTTAGTTTCATGCGGACGGATCTCAGAGAGTTCTTGATGGGTTCAGCAACGGCTTGAGTCGGCTGGCTGCTATCTGCATAAGGAATATGTTGTATATTATGGTTTTCTCCTGGATGGATATGAGAAGTTAATAGAAGGTTGGCATTATTTGATATAATATGTGAATAACGTGCATTTTAGGAAAGACCCTTGAGTTTTGGTTTGCAGGTGCGTGGCTGGTAGCATGGTGATTACTGGCTTTTGAGGCTTTTGAGGTTCAAGTTTTGTTACGCGGCCGAAAACTCTATATGGGTGCTTCAGTAAAATGATAGGGTGTGAGTGATGTATCATCCGTTCGATTAGTGTAGTTTAGTTCGGGTATTGAAATTTTGGTATTCCTAAGGTTTTGGGGCTAGATGTCCCCATATGATTGGGAAGGCATGTTGAGAATGGGATAATTGATAGCATACATTATTGATAGGTTTCTATGGGATTTTGGGAGGATATTTACCTATTTGGGAATGATCAAGATTTGGGTTGGGGGCTATTTTAAAGCTCAGCAAAAATATGTATTTTATATCAGGTCAAGTTTGGGTGCTCTTGTGAGAATGTTATCACGGTTATGTTACCAGGAATAATGGATATTATTTGTGCCCCTGGCCTTTGTTATGTGCTATTCTCTTATGACGTGATGGGATGTGAGGTTGTATGATTATTCTCCACGCATCTTGTAATTCCGTTCATGCCTTATGGCGATGTGCGCAAAATGGCCCTCGTGATGTTGATTGGTTCATTGCATCTTAGTTGTGCTTGCTTTCTTCCATGTTTTGTTAATTCTATTCATTTCCCCACAGTTATACTTGTGCACTCTACTGTGTTTGATATCAATATTCATGTGATTAGTGAACCCGAGCACTTTGGCTTGATGAGTATATAGGAGCGGGCTGCACGCCGCAACAGATGTTATGTGGGATACCCTTTCCTTGTGTTTATTTGGTGTTTTTTCCCCCTCTGTGGGATGATTTAATGAAACTTTACTTTTGTTGTTACACATGTTGTACTTGTTAGATAATCCGTATACCTTGCTTTCCTTCTATTTGTACTACATAACTGAGTTATTGGTGAGTTGGTGTACGAGATGTGTGGTATGAGAATCCGTGTGGTTTCGTGATGAGCTGTTAGTTGTGCTGCTTGTATTGGCTGAGATAAGGTTCTTAGACCTGATATTTGCACTATCGTATTGGGGGTGAGGAGTGTTTAGAAGTATGAGGCTGTTTCTGCTAAGATTTGGGCAATGGCCCTTGACGGACGAGAGAGCTTCTTGACTTGTTGACTGCATGGGCGGTTATGAGTCCCTGCATGTTTCTTTATCATGGGCAGTGTTGTGGAGGTCCAAAACAAGGTTCTATTCAATGTGAAGTGTATTACCGACGTCCAGAATGTTACTTGGGCAACTATGGTGGAAAGATTTATTGCTACTGGCATTTGAGTTGTGTGGAACATCGTGTGATTGTACCCTGGGTTGGAATTATGGCTCGATTTGGCTTGTTCAGGTTATACAGTGAGATGATGCAAGATCTGAGTCCTATGATTAATTTCAGATGTTGAGATTTGGTTCTGTCCTAAGGTTATGGACTAAGGATGAAGTGAGATCTTCGGTTAAATTGCGTTGTCAGTCCTACATAGATTTGGGTGATAGGGAATCACCCCCAGGTGTATGTATGGTGAGCTCATGCAGTTGTTTAAGTGGGGGAGAATTCTATGACTCGACCGGTTGTTTTGAGACTTTACACTTCGCTCGATAGTTTGGGGGAACAAGTAGCTCCGTATGATGTATTAGGACTTGTGTGCAAAATTTGAGTTCATTCCGAGTTGATTTGATATGTTTCAACGCCATTTATTCAAGCATAAATGATATCATATTGAACAAATGAGCTTCGATTTCTTTTTTGATAGAAGCATTAGATCCCTTTCGTAATTACGGACCCGTAGCAAAAAGAATCGTCTAATTTGGACATTGTATGAGGATTTTATGGTCATTTTACTAAGAACTAGGTTGTTAGATTTTTCAGATTAATTACGGAATTACCACTAACAGCGTATTAAAAAATCTGCACTATTTGCAAATATTGAAACCAACATATCTCCTTCATTATAAGGTCAACTTGAGTAATTAAAAATCCTAACTTGACTAGAATTGCACAAGGAATCCATTGGAGGCATAAAAGGTGAGTTTCGAGATCGTTTGATACGAGAAACAAGGCAGAATAACTGGTAGAATAATATATAAAATAATTAGGGTTTGTTCATTCGGTCATATTTTGAGTTGGGGAGCTAGAATTTGGACAATTGTTGGAGGTGATTTTCACTATATGGATTTGGGTAAGTGTTCTATACTCAATTTTGGTTATATTTCATAAATCCATCTTCGTTTTAGGCATTTGATTGATGATTTCAAAGTGAAATTTAGGGGTATTGTCTAAAATTTCATAAAATGAATTTTTGAGTTTTGAATATCGATTCAGAGTCGGATTTGAGTAAAACTAGTATGTTTGGACTCGTAATCGAATGAGTGTTCGTGTTTTGTAAATTTTGTCGGGTTCCGAGGTGCGAGCCCAAGGAGTTGACTTTTGTTGAATTTTTGCAAATTGTATAAGGATCATAGTGTTGTTAATTGAAATTCTTGCATTGTTTAATGTATCTAAGTATTTTTTTTGGCTAGATTGAGTCGAGCGTTGATGAATTGGTAAAGGAAAAGCTAAATTGAGTATTTAATTTGCCGAATTGAGGTAAGTATCTTGTCTAAACTTGTGTGGAGGAACCCCTCTTAGGATTTGAGTCCTCTATGTTAATTGTAGCCCGTGCATGCGAGGTGACGAGTGCGTGCTCGGTCTTATTTGTGGAAATTTGCCTTTAGGGTTGTTAGGTCCTTATGTTCATTAATTGGGAAGTTTTCTGATATATTTGGGTTTCCTATTTGCTAGTTTACCTCTACATGATCTATACGATGCTGTTAGTTTTTTCTCTAACTCTTACTTGTTATTTGACCCTTCTTTGCCTTAATTGAAGTGATTGTCTTCCTTATTGTTTTGATACTTCTTAATTGTGAGTTCCACAAATATGCTACATGTCCAATTGTTGTGGTTGCCGGTGAAGTTATCACGTTCCTTATGTGTCTTGTTGTCCTTGTAAAGGTTGTTGTATTCCTCTGATTTTACGTGATTCTCTTGTTGTCGTGTACTCATACTCTTGTTAGTAGAAATTCTTGTTATTGAGTTGTTGATTTGTTGTTGTTGTTGTTGATTTAAACTATTGTTTGGTGGGATCATGTTGCACGCCGCAACAAGAGGAATAAGGGTGATACATTGAGGATGAATAAGGGAGAATTGATATTGTCTGGTAGGATCGGTTTGCACGGCGCAACAGGAGAAATAACGGTGATATAATGAGGAGCAATAATGGTGGATTGGTGGGATCGGGTTGTGCGCGGAAACATATTATACTTATTATTACGATATTGATATTGTCCGGTGGGATCGGATTGCACGCCACAACAGGAGAAATAAGGGTGTACTTACAAGGAGTAATATGGGTGAATGTTCATATCTTGAATTTTGGTATCCTCTATTTTATGGTATTGGCTTTAGTTCATTGTTCAAGACTTGATAATTTGTATTTCGGGTTCCATTGAGTTTTGAGGATCAGGCTATTGACATTGATTTATTGTCTTGCCGTTGTTCCTTGAATTCTTTTCCTGAAACTATTACTCTAGTGAATTAATTTTCAAAGTAAATTTACTACGGTGAACCATCTCCTCCGGTTTTGTTAAGTTGTTAGTAATATAGTGGTTTAAAATAAAGAAATTAATATTATGCTACTTTGTATATTTTTAAATTTGAACTCGCCGTATATATATACATACATTTCAATATTTCAAATCCCAATAATTGTTATATTTTATTTCAATTAGTTTCTCAGTTAAATTTTCTTAACCCGTTTGAGATTGAATCCTACTTAAAAAGGAATTTCTATTAAGTTCTAATTTAGCAAATCCTATATTAAAGGCAATAATTTATTCAATGTTGTATTTTGTTTGAACATGGTATTTCTTCATTCAAATAATTTCTAAAAATAATTTCATCTTTTCTCGTTGATTTCTTAATTTGGTTAGAAACTGTAATTTATTTACGTTATATAAATGAGACTCCTTGAACATCTTAATTACATTCGTTACAGACATTATGAATTGGGTAGCATGTGAATTTTGTTGTGCAAAGTGAGATGAAAATATGTGGGCACAAGGTGCCATGTGTGCTAAGGGTTTGGAAATTGGGACTATGATATGAGACACCGAGGATTAAGATGGTCGGGATTGTGTATTAGAAATGATGTGGTTGATTGAGTTAACATCGCCTGCTTTAATTGAGCACATTTTTACTTGAGCTATGTTGGTGTTAATTTACTTGGTTATCTTTCATTACCATCCGTAGTTCCCTTTATTATCTCTATTGTTTGTAGTTTGATCTCTCCCTGATATTGACATTACTTAGTTATCTTTATCATAGTTTATTATCATATCATGTTCAACTTATTTAACCAGTAGGTGTCTTTACTGTTCCTCGTCACTACTCTACCGAGGTTAGTCTTGATACTTATTGGGCACCGCTGTGGTGTGCTCATACTCCACTTCTATACATTTTTGTACAGATACAGATATTTGATCAAGAGTAGTTGCGTGGATCGTCGCGGTGGAGACTCAAGGTAAACCTGCTATTGCGTCTGCAGGCCTCAGAGTCACCTTCATTTGTACTTATTTCCATTGGTTCCTTTGTTCGGGAACAATGATGTATTTATTATGTATAACTATTTCTAGAAAGGCTTATGACTTATACTACCGGTTTTGGGATTATAAATTGTTTAGAGATTTCTATTTCGGAATTGTTCGATGTTAGTAAATATTGTCGTTATTTCTATTAATGTTAGGCTTACCTAGTCTTAGAGACTAGGTGCCATCACAACTCTTTCGGAGAGATTTTGGTCCGTGACAAGTCAGAGTGTGTACTTGAGAATCTGGCTATAGGTCAGGGGAAGGGGGTACTTATGCATTTTTCCTAATCAAATTAAGAATATTCCACTACTAGAAATCCGGAAAAAATCATCCACGAAAACTGACCACAGTAGGTCAGTAAAGGTAAATAACTATCGAAAACACGACCAATAACGTGTGGTTGATATTTTTAAGGTTGGATGTAACGACCCGACCGACCGTTTTGCGCTTAAGGACCCCATTCCCCTAAATGATACTTCTCGTAGCTGCTTTTAATGATTTATGAATTGTGGGAACGGGTGGTTTGGGATTTGGAAGAGTTTGGAATGGTATAGGGACACTTGGTTCCTTAAGGTTGGCCTTTAAGGCCAAGTTTGACTTCGGTCAACATTTTGAGTAAACGACCTTGGAATCGAGTTTCGACGGTTTTGGTAGCTTTGTATGATGATTTTGGACCTGGGCGTGTGTCCGGAACGGGTTTTGGATTACCCGGGAGCGTTTCGGCGCCAAGTAGTGAAGTATGATTCCTTAAGTTTAAGAATTTAGGTTTGGAATGTGTTTTTGTGTCATCGAGGTCCGAACGGAATTCCGAGATCGGGAATAGTTCCGTTATGTCATTTATGACTTGCTTGCAAAATTTGGTGTCATTCCGAGTAGTATAGGTCGGTTCGGCGCATTGTTAGCAAATTGAAGAACTTAAAGTTCATAAGTTTGATTCTAGGGGTTTTGAGGTGTGATTTTGAGTTTTAGCGTTGTTTTGGGTGTTCCGAAGGCTCGAGAAAGTCCGTGAGATGATTTGGGACTTGTCGGTATACCTGGACGGGGTCCCAGGGGCCTCGGGGGTGTTTCCGGGGTGGTTTCAGACCATTTTTTCCCTATCTGCTGTTGCTGTTTTCTGGTGTCGCTGGTGTTCTATGCGATCGCGGTCCATAGTGTGTGATCGCGAAGAAGAAATTTAAGGGGGGTCTGGAATTTGGCCTATGCGATCGCAGGGGGTGCAGTGCGATCACAGAAGAGGAAGGGTTGGGGCTACAGTTGAGGGCCTATGTGATCGCGGGGGTTGGAGATTTGATCGCACAAGGGTGCGTTTGGAGGCTGTGAGGCATTTGGCATGTGCGAACGCGGGGGCTGCTATGCGAACGCACATGAGGAATCAAGGGGGCAGCATAGTTGGCCTATGCGATCACGGAGAATGTCATGCGATAGCATAGGAGGGTCGCCTGGGCAGTGTCATATTTTAAATGTGAAATTTTCACTTCTACTCCAAATTTAGTTTAGTGTGGGCGATTTTAGGAGCTTTCAAAGAGGAGATTTCATCTAGTAATTGTGAGGTAAATTCCTACTATAAATTAAGTTGAATACTTGGATTTTTAGGTAGATTAACACACTAATTAGTGGAAAATCATGGGTTAGAGTAAAAACCTAGGTTTTATGAAAAATGGAAGAATTGCCAAGGATTTTGCTATGGAATCGTACACAAACTATATATTAATGATCCTTAGGTTATGGGTAAGTGTTTCCTTCAAAAAATTCCGGAATCCGAGCATGTGGGCCCAGGGGTGTATTTTGGGATTTCTTCAAAGTAAGATGAAATAGCTATGTAAATATGAGAATTCCATACTTTTGAGTATAGATTGATGTATTTATGTAACATTTGGCTAGTTACGAATCCTTGGGTGACGAGTTTGGAGTTTCGGGCGCGTTCTTGACCCAGAAAGTAGGTTCTACGCGAGGTGAGTCTCCTTTCTAACCTTGTAAGAGGGAAATTGTCCCCATAGGTAATTATAAATAATTGCATGTCCTTATTTGGCACGTACGAAGTGACGAGATTTCGTGCGTAGCTACTAGTATGTTATGTTGGGTAGTTTTAAGACTCACAAGCATGCTTTCATGTGCCTTACATGTGTCCCTAAATGTATTTTGAGTTGAATAGTATCCTTGAATTGGTATGAGAGCATTAGGAAGCTACGTTCAAAAATTATATTGCTTAAGTTCTTGCTTTCAAGTATGATCTCTGTTAAATCCCTAAATATTGATAATATTTTGTATGTATACGGCACCCGCATCGCATGTATGATTTGTGAGCGGAATAGCCCTACCATTATGTCAACCGCGTCGCATGTTCATTTCGCGAGCGGGGTAATAGATGCATCTATGGTTCGAGCCGTTTGACCCTCAGAAGTGCACATTTATTTTTTGCAACACTTCGGCCGTACGCTTTCGGCATACTATGTCCTATATATTTGACTGGGAGTTTTGTTGTTGATGACGCTCATTTGTGTCTACTAAAAGACAACGCGGGCGTTGCAAATATATTTCAGGGTATTATTCCCAGAGTCGAATCCCACAGGGAATCACCGTATCAGTTGTTATTGTTAGATTATCAATTCTCACTAGTCAACTTCCTCAAACGTTGTAAATATCACTTGGGGTTGTGTTTATACTGCTACAATTGAACAAAAATATAAAAACTAAAGATTAACTAACAATGAGATGTAAACAATTGGATTAAGGATCTAAGGTTAGGGTTTCCCCTGTTGGTGAACTTCCTTCTTGTGTACTTCCTATAGTTTTAACTCAGTTGTCTCTATATCAATCATCAACACTCTATTTATCATAAATCTCTCTCAAGTAATTATGATAATTTACTAGACGCACTCTCTCAAGTTACGCTAGCTAGTTTGTATTACAGTTCACTTTAGATTGCACCCGAGGTATCGTTATCTCTAATCAAACCTCTAAACCCTTGGTTATGACTCTCGCCTATACTCCGGGAGTGGTGTTATTCAAACAACTACCTAAATACGCACTCTCTCTCAAGTAGATACGTAATAAATAGGCACAATTGATTGAGGGCCCTTCAATCAACTACAACAATAATGTGGTTGAACAAATAAAGATAAACAACCAACAAAACTATATTAATACCACAATTAGTTCATCCCCAACGGGTTACACCAACAACCTTAGAACAGAGAATTTAGCTACTCATGCTTAAGAATAACAAAAACCCAAAATAATTCATAATACTCAAACTAAAGATGAAGGGAAGAAAAATATAGAACTCTAATGGTTGCTTTTCTTCTCACAATGAGTCTTGCCTCCTACTTGAGCCTAAAATTAGTGATCTGCCTCTCTTGGGCGGATTACATTGTTTAAATAGAGTATTGGCAAATTAATCCCGTATTTTGCACTTAAGTCCTTCAATTTCCAGCTTGTCAGATGTCGCCCGTGGTCGCGGCAGGAACGGCGCGACCGCGGTGGCCTTCAGTTATTCTTCCACCGTGCTCCAGCCGCGGTCGATCGCGGTCGCGGTGGACCAGGTTCCAGCGATTTTCAGCTCTTTCTCTTTTGCTTTCTCACGGGTTCCACTCGATTGGCCTCGAACTCCCTTAATTGACTCCAAATAACTCCAAAGTGTCTCCTCTCATCGAATATATCCTGCAAAGCACAAAAATACTAATCAGAGCATTTGTTATCAATATTCACACTAAAACCATATAAAGTACGGTTCATTAGCGGGAAAAATATAGTCTAATTCACCTATTATCAACACCCCACACTTAAACCTTTGCTCGTCCTCGAGCAGCAAAACCATACTCTAAAGGCCTAATCTTCTCAAGCATTACCCTACAGTGTCACACCATGACATTTCGCAAACATTGCACCTAGTTGTGTAACATCTATGCCTCAAGTGATGACCCTCTATGCCATGCCACATTCTTACTTCCTCAAAGTACGCTATACAGAGGTCAAGACTTACCTTTTCTTCATGAATCACATGCCCTCACATCACACAATTGAGAGTAGTTCCACAAGAGATAATATTAAGAACAACCGGAACTTTAAGTAGAAAGAATTCACTCACTCTCAAAAAGAACATTCATATGCCTCAATGACACGCCATAGGCTTTCCCGTAGTGTAATACTCTACTAATTGAGTCTATTCAGTCTAAGATCAATAGGTCCTTATTTGGTTGTAATGTAGGTTAAGGGACGGGTAGGATACTTTTGGTTATAGTGACTAACCTCCCTAAGAACTTTTAGTACAATTACATTCACATTCAGCCCATTTTCATGGTTGACCAAATTTTTACCACACTTTGCTCCATAAATACCCCATTTTGTTTCAAGTGCACTTTATTTTTCTATGCCACTAATCATTCAAGGACTACATTTATCTGTTGTCCTCGTTTTCTTTTTTCTTTTTTTCTTTCTAAGTGGCTTTCACTTTTGCATTATATTCTTTCGCACTTTTGCACCTTTCATCCTATTCCTTCTATTTCTCTTCTCAAACCAAACCACCACCCCACACTTTGACTTTTACACATTTGCGAACAATTCAAGTGCTCATGGGAGGTACAGGGTTCAAACAGACAAGCTATTCAATCAACTGGGTATGGTTCGTTATGCGGTTATCCAAGAAACAGGCTTACAAGCTCAAAGGGGTTAACTATGGTTAATTGCTTTCAGGTGGATATACATTTATGTCTGGCTTCACAAAGAAATGCCTATATCCTTTATAAGACTAAACAAACTTCTATTTTGTTTTGTACACACACAGAGCAAGTTCTAGGTATCAAATGACAACACAGAATATGATGCACAAATAACTCACACGCACATGGCGCACAATCCAATCCGAATTGGTTCATCAAGACACCCCAAAGAGTATTTAAGTCAGTTACAATACGCAAAATTAAGGCATTCTACACGAGTCAACAAAAGAGCCTAAGCGTCACACCCTAGGATCTTTGGTATTCAGGTGTAACACACTAAGGGTTGCATTCATGCCATTCAATTCCTTTCCCAAGAGAGTCCTAACAACTACAAAAAGAAAAGAAATTTGACTATACCCCGTTCAAGCTAAACCCTTGGAAAAGAACCGTGGTCAAAAGAAACCCAAGGGGGAGTTACTACACTACCTTAAAAGAAAATAAAAAAATCTTTTTGGTGTTTTCTTTGGACTAACTTCCCTCAAGAAAACTGCCTAAGTAGTCCGTCATCAGGAAAGATCCACTACATTTTTTGGTTTTTTTTTATGTTGACTTAGTGCCCTCAAGAGACCCGTCGGAAGGTGTCCGTCTTCGGTCCAAACCAAACAACTGAAATAACCAATTCAAACATACAAAAGCAAAACAAGATACAACCTATCTACACATATACACAACAAAATTTTAGTCCCCCACCCCACACTTAAATATTTGGCATGTCCCCATGTCAAGCAACAATAAAAGCATAGAGGGGTAAGGATACTTCCCTGGTGCTCACTCGTCATCTGAAATGGTGGCCGGGTCAATATTGCAGGCCTTCCCTAATGCGCGGAACCACGCCATGAAACCTTTCTCCGATCTAGCATGTCGGGTGGACATAGCATCCATCCGGACGTGGAGGGCATCCACTGAAGTGCGCAGGCCGGCCACATCCTCTTCCAAAGTTGACAGCCTGGGACCAGGCCGAGGTCGCGAGGGACCTGCTCCATCATGAGACCTCCGAGGTGGGGCAGTGTCAGGAATGACCTCATCATCGTCATCCACCTCTAGAGGCACTAGGTTCTCTTTGCCCACAACAATCTTACCAGCTCTAAACCAGGGCCTTCTGTGCCAACAGTCCGTTATCAGGCCTCTCGGGTACATTGGCCATCCTGCACAGCCGGGTCACAAGGGAAGGGAAGTATAATGCTTTCATTACCTCAGGCGATCGGATGAACATCTCATCATGGAGCACCCAGGCGAAGTCAAAGTCCAACCTGTTGATGAAGCACCACACCATCACCGCCCGAGGGGGGTTAACATCAGTGGTATTGCTTGTAGGTAGCAGGCGGCTGCAGATAATAGTGAACCAACACTTGGCCTCCCAGGTGAAGGAGTTGGAGTTCAGTGTGATTCCCTCTTTGACCCATGTGGGCTCCCCTCCCACGCAAATCGACTGTACAAGCAAAGGCCAGTTGACTGGTGGTGTCTGCTGGGCCTGGTAGGGATCAAGTTCTCCCAAGAAGGTCGGCAACCTGTAAGCCCGACGTATAGACTCCAGTGAGGCATCCACCCTTGTCCTCCTAACAGTGACAACCCGGTGTACATGCTCCGAGAAGTTAGCATAAAACTCTCGGACCATCAGAATTTTGGCTTCCTCCGGTTCTTCAAATAAAATACCCAACTGGCGCCTTTGAATTTCTTCGAACATTTTCGGGCTCTCATGCTGTAGAGAAGCCCTGTCAACTGCACCTCGTGGACCATCTTCCTTGCGGACTTAGCTTCGTACCGGTCCTCGGCATCCTTGGACACAAATCGGGTTGAATCATATCGACCGGTGCCCTCAGTGTTTCGTCTCTTTCACGAATGGGCCATGATCCCTGTGAGAAAACGAGCAATAGTTAGAAAGTGCCCAAAATGTGTGCCTATCGAGTGATTACTCAGACTTCACCACCACGAAGGTCACAAACTTCACAAATTGGATCAGTGGGGCCACTTTACAAATAATATATGAGCATAAGTGGTAACAATCGTACATAGGCCCCATATACACTACAGCTTCCCAAAATTTCAACACAACAGACACACATTGGCCCCATATAGACTAATCCTTCCCAAACCTTCAACACAACAGGACCATTACACATCCCAACCACTCAAAAATCTTCCACCATTGTCAAACAAGCACCAACTAACCCACATTAAATCAAAGTGGACACACTCACCAAAAATGAGTAAAATTTGGTGGAGAACCACCATTACAAAATACACAAAGGATCTACTACGAAATAGTAAACTAAAAAGCAAAAAAAAAAAAAAAAATTGGAAAGAAGCAGAGAAAAAAAAAGTACTTACCTGGGGGGGATGGAGAAGACAACAATGGAGGTTTGAGGTGTGGGAGGGAGGGGGATGAGGGAGGACTTGGTCTCTGTAGCTACTGGGGAAGGGGAGGGGGCGTTTGTTGTTGGGGAGGGAATAGGGAAGGGATTGAGGGATAATGGGTAATGGGTAGGATAATGGGGGGTTAAATAAAAAAATATAAAATAAAAAGAAAAGTAAAATCAAAAGAAAATAACTGAAAAAGGAAAACTTACCTGGGCGGTGTTTGGCCTACCGCGGTCGACCGCGGCCGCGGTGGGTTCAGAGAGGTCAAATGATCGCGGTCGCGAGAGATTCAGAGACTTGTTTTCACCGTGGTCGCGCCGCAGTCCGCCGCGAACGCGCGAGGTTTAGAGAGTATGATTTTTTCTGCGGTCGCGCCGCGGTTCACCGCGGCCGCGGTGGCATGGACTCGAGTGTTAGTATGTTTTTAACATGTATTCTCCTTACCAGAGTTGTTTTATGACCCTGTATTTTGCTCTACACACCTCCAAGCTTGTCTTGCACACTCAAAAACTCGTTAGGTGTATATACATCAATTACAATATATAAAAAACACTCCTATCACGGGTTGCCTCCCACGCAACGCTTGATTTAACGTCGCGGCACAACGATTAAAACAATCAATGGGTTGCCTCCCATGAAGCGCTTGATTTAACGTCGCGACATGACGCAGAATGAGCGCATTTAAGGCTCGCTCAGCATCTGTGATTCAAAGAGATGCACCACAGACAACTCACTGGTCTCTTTCATTCCCACATACAGTTTTAGTCTTTGTCCATTAACCATGAAGGCATTGGACCCATCGTCAGTTGCTATCTCCACAGCCCCATAGGGAAACACTTCGACCACCTTAAATGGTCCAGACCATCGGGACTTAAGTTTACCAGGAAACAATCTCAATCTTGAATTATACAGTAACACCTTGTCTCCGGGTGTGAAATTTCTGTCCACAATGTTCTTGTCATGCAGCCTCCTCATTCTCTCCTTATATAACCTTGAGCTTTCAAAGGCTTGATATCGGAATTCCTCAAACTCATGCAACTCTGTTACTCGATTTTCACCTGCAACATCTATATTTTTCAACTGCTTCAACGCCCACCAGGCTCGATGTTCTAACTCCACGGGCAAGTGACAGGACTTACCAAATACCAATTTGTATGTAGACATACCTATCAGTGTTTTAAATGCGGTCCTATAGGCCCAGAGTGCATCATCAAGTTTCTTCGCCCAATAAGTTCTTGTGGCGTTTACTGTTTTGGTCAGCACACTCTTTATCTCACGGTTTGAGACTTCAACCTGGCCACTTGTTTGCGGGTGATAAGGGGTTGCCACCTTGTGGTTCACATCATACTTCTCGAGACACGATTGCAGAAATGCGTGCCTCAGTCACTAATAATGACCCTCGAAATCCCGAACCAGGTGAAAATGTTTTTCTTCAAGAACCCCACCACCACTCTTGCATCATTGGTGGGAAACGCTGTAGCTTCCACCCATTTAGACATGTAGTCTACAACAAGAAGTATATACTTATTTCCATAGGAGCTGACAAAGAGACCCATGAAGTCGATTCCCCACACATCAAACACCTTTACTTCTTGGATTGGGTTCATGGGCATTTCATGTCGACGGGATATGTTCCCCGTTCTTTGGAACTCATTACAGCCCTTCACCCACTGGTGAGCATCTTTGAACACCATTGGCCAGTAGAAGCCGGCCTCCAAAACTTTCGCTGCTGTGCGAACTCCTCAAAAATGCCCTCCATAAGGTGCAGCGTGACAGGCCTGCAAAATAGAAAATTGTTCTGTCTCGGGGACACACCTCGGAATCATGTTATCAATACATATTCTAATAATATGAGGTTCATCCCAATAGTAATTGCGGCAATCATGATAACATTTTTTCTTTTGTATAGAGGAGAGTTCATAGGGTTCAATACAGCTAGGTAGTTTGCAATGTCTGCATACTATGGCACATCTTCCACACTTGTGGCTAGCAACTGCTCATCTGGAAAGGTTTCCAGAATATCCTCAAACTCAATCGCATTCTCAGCACCTTCAAGACGTGATAGGTGATCAGCGACCTGGTTCTCCGCGCCCTTGCGATCATGAATCTCCAAGTCAAATTCTTGAAGAAGCAACACCCAACGAATTAGGCGCGACTTAGACTCTTTCTTATCAACCAAGTATCTGATGGCCGCGTGATCGGTGTACACAATCACCTTCGACCCGATCAAGTAAGACCTGAACTTATCAAAGGCGAACACCACTGCCAACATCTCCTTCTCGGTCACCGTGTAGTTCAGCTGAGCTCCACTCAAAGTCCTACTTGCATAGTAAATTGGGTGCATTTTTTTATCTTTGCGCTGACCCAACACAGCTCCCACTGCGTAGTCACTAGCATCACACATGAGTTCAAACGGGTTCTCCCAGTCGGGGGAAACTGTGACTAGCCGCTTTTTCAGCTCCTCAAACGCCACCTTGCAATCATCCAAAAACACAAAGGGGTTATCTTTTTCAAGCAACTTATAGAGGGGGTTGGGGATCTTGGAGAAGTCCTTGATGAATCGCCGGTAGAATCCAGCATACCCAAGGAAACTACGAATCACTTTGACTGATGTGGGAGGTGGAAGTTTTTCGATCACATCGACTTTGGCTCTGTCCACCTCAATTCCTTTACTCGACACCAAGTGTCCCAAGACAATCCCTTCTTGTACCATAAAATGGCACTTCTCCCAATTCAGCACAAGATTCATCTCGATGCACCTCTTTAGGACACGAGTTAAATTCGCTAGGCACTTATCGAATGAATCTCCCACTACTGAGAAATCATCCATGAATACCTCCATGATATCTTCCACCATGTTGGTGAATATGGCCATCATGCACCGTTGGAATGTGGCGGGTGCATTGCAGAGGCCAAATGGTATCCTCCTAAAGGCAAACACCCCGTAGGGGCATGTGAAGGAGGTCTTTTCCCTATCCTCCGGGGCAATTGAAATCTGGTTGTACCCTGAGTACCCGTCTAGGAAACAGAAGTGAGACCTCCCTGCAAGCCTGTCGAGCACTTGATCAATGAAGAAAAGTGGGAAGTGGTCTTTTCGGGTGGCTAGATTCAGCTTCCTGTAATCCATGCATATTCTCCATCCCATGACAGTTCTTGTAGATATCAACTCATTTTTGTCATTCTTTACCACCGTCATGCCACCCTTCTTTGGGACACACTGCATTGGGCTAACTCAGTTGCTGTCATAGATGGGGAAAATGACTCCCGCATCTAACCACTTGATGATCTCTTTCTTCACCACTTCCTTCATGTTTGGGTTCAAGCGCCTTTGGTGTTCCTTGGAAGGTCTGTGTCACTTTTCCAGGAGAATCTTGTGCATGCAATAGGCTGGCTTGATCCCTTTGATATCTACCATGGTCCAACCAATGACAGTCTTGCAATCTGAGAGTACCTGTAACAACTGATTCGCCTGCACATCTAACAAATTGGATGAGATAATAACAGGTAGCGTAGAATTAGGGCCTAGAAATGCATACCCGAGATGAGCTGGCAATGGTTTCAACTCTAGTTTGAATGGTTCTTCCACAGAGGGCTTGGCTGGCGGGCTCTCCCTTTTCTCTAAGTGCAATGGTTCAAACTTGAGAGCCCTCGCCCAGACCCCTTTACCTTCCAGTGCTAACACCCACTCTTCCAATTCCTCACCATTTACATCATCCAAGTTCATTAAACATGCCGCCAGAGAGTCCTCAATAGTAAAGGACACATCATCTTCCTCCACTATCACATCCACAACATCAATTAGGGAACAATTGGCGAACTCACTCGGTCGCTCCATGGATTTCTGCACGTTGAAAGTGATTTCTTCATCGTTAAGTCTCATCTTGAGCTCTCCAGTCTCACAATCAATGAGAGCTCTGCCTGTGGCCAAAAATGGCCTTCCCAAGATTATGGGAATCTCCTCATCTACACGATAGTCTAGTATCACAAAGTCAGCAGGGAATACAAACTTCCCCACTTGCACCAAAACATCATCCAGAATACCCGACGCTCTCTTCATCGTCCTGTCAACTAGGTGCAGCAGTATGGACGTTGGTCTGGATCTACCAATACCCAGTCTCTTATAAATGGCCAGGGGCACTAGATTAATGCTGGCCCCAAATCGTACAGTGCTTTGGCAAAAGCAAAATCGCCAATGGTGCAGGGAATTGTAAAACTCCCTGGGTCAAACAACTTTTCTGCTATTGGTCGTGTTACCACAACACTACAAGTCTGAGTCAAAGTAATAGTCGCCAAGTCTTGGAAATCAAACTTCCTGGACATCAAGTCCTTCATCATTTTCGCATACCCAGGCATCTCTTTCAGAGCATCAATCAGAGGAATGTTTACTTGTATCTGCTTCAGCATATCCAAGAACGTCTTGTACTGCTCATCCTTTTGGTATTTGGCCAGCCTTTGAGGGAATGCGACTGGCGGTCTCTTCTTCCCAGTGATTTGGGATTTTTTTTTCTCATCTACCACTTCAACTACTGGCTCTGGGGTTATCTCCACTTCCTTTTCAGCTTCTATTTGGCCACTAGATTCTCCCTCAACAGTTTCCGCTGTCACCTTGGTCAAGTTTGTAGAGTCATCAATTTCGATTGGCACTGACACTAACAACTCTTGTTCCAAGTTTAAGTCCCTGTCATTGCGGAGACTCACTGCCATCATCTGCTTCGGACCATGGTCCTTAGGATTCACCTGAGTGTCCGCTGGTAGAGTTCCATGAGGACGATTGTTCACTGCATTTGAAATTTGGCCCAGCTGCACTTCAATATTTTTGATAGCTGAATCATGAGCATCTACTCTTTCACTGATTTTGGCAGTTGACCTAATCACCTGTTGCATCATTGCTTCAAGCCTGGAAAAACCATCTTCTTGCCTCCCCTCATGTTGTTGGTGAGGGGGGTGCTATGCATGTTGCCGAGTCTTATTGTTATACCGTTGTGGCCTTTGATAAGGTGCCATATTACCATGAGGTCTCATGGAACCCATGTTTCTGTTGTTTTGCTGCTGATGAGGAGGTCTATATGGTTGAACTTGTTGACCCTAGTTCTGTCCCCCTTGTCTTTGGCCTCCATAGTTTGACACATAATTCATGTTTTCTAGGTAAGGAGGGTGATCATAATCTGCGTTCCACTGATTACCAACTGGCTGACTAATGCAAGAACTGCATAATCCCCTATTGGTAGTATCCACAATGTGAACCTGCTGCTTTATCCCTGACTCCTCTACCTTTTTCTTAAGAAGACTCATTTGTGTCATCAAAGTAGCCATGTTCTCAGCCATAGTGTTGGATGGATCTAATGGCACTGAGTGAACAATCGAGGTAAGTGGAGCACCCCTGGTTGTCCAACCTGAATTCTGTGCCATCGTATCAAGTAGAATCTGGCACTCTCTCCATGTTTTGCTAAGGAATGCTCCACCAGCTGAAGCATCAATATTGTCTTTTACACCATCAGCTAGACCCATATAGAATCGTTGTCCCAACATATGCTCAGGAATTCCATGGTGAGGACAGATAACCAGCATCCCTTTGAACCATTCCCATGTCTCCTGCAATGTTTCCATGGGCTTCTGCCTAAAGCTTATGATCTCGTCAATCTGCTGTGCTGTCTTGTTTGGTGGATGGAATTTATTCAGAAATTGCTTGACAATTCCTCCCATGTTGAAATAGAGTTGATAGGGAGGGAGTTGAGCCAAGTCTGGGCAACTCTTGTCACCGAGAACGGAAACAATAGCAGTCTTAGTGCCTCCGGAGTAACATTCGGTTGCCTCTGGGTCTTGTAGATAGACAGAAAATTCTTTAAATGTTGTTGAGGATCCTCTATGTATGACCCCGAAAATATCCCCTTATTCTGCAACAAGTGCATCATATTGTTTGTAATCTGAAAAGACTCCGCTTCAATCTGAGGGACCAAAATCGCGGTTGCCAAGTTGTCAGTTGTGGGTTGTGCCCAGTCGTAAAGTGGCACCTCATGTACAATGGGTGCCTTAGGCGCTGCAATCCGTGCAGCTGGGTTAACGACCCCATCCTCAGCATTAATGTTATTTCTGTCATTCAACTCTACCATGTCTGGTTCCATGTGTTCAATGGTTGGTTGTTGTTTGCTTCTGCGGTTGGCCCTGTTAAAGGCCTTGAAAACTTTTTCGGGATCTGGAAACGCTTCAAATACTTCACCAGTTCTCGACTATACTTAAGAATTTTCGAATTTCCTTCAACTACAACTGATAATACCGTTAACTCCCCGGCAACGGCGCCAAAATTTGATCACGCTCAACTGTGTCTACTAAAAGATAACACGGGCGTTGAAAATATAATTCGGGGTATTATGCCTAGAGTCTACTCCCATAGGGAATCAACGTATCAGTTGTTATTGTTAGATTATCAATTCTCACTAGTCAACTTCCTCAAACATTGTAAATATCACTTGGGGTTGTGTTTATACTGCTACAGTTGAACAAAAATATAAAAACTAAAGATTAACTAACAATGGGATGTAAACAATTGGATTAAGGATCTAAGGTTATGGTTTCCCCCGTTGGTGAACTTCCTTCTTGTGTACTTCTATAGTTTTAACTCAGTTGTCTCTATATCAAACATGAACACTCTATTTATCATAAATCTCTCTCAAGTAATTATGATAATTTACTAGACACACTTTCTCAAGTTACGCTAGCTAGTTTGTAGTAAAGTTCACTTTAGATTGCACCCGAGGTATCGTTATCTCTAATCCAACCTCTAAACCCTCGATTATGACTCTCTCCTATACTCCGGGAGTGGTGTTATTCAAACAACTACCTAAATACGCACTCTCTCTCAAGTAGATACGTAATAAATAAGCACAATTGATTGAGGGCCCTTCAATCAACTACAACAATAATGTAGTTGAACAAATAAAGATAAACAACCAACAAAACTATATTAATAGCACAATTAGTTCATCCCCAACGGGTTCCACCAACAACCTTAGAACAGAGAATTTATCTACTCATGCTTAAGAATAACAAAAACCCAAAATAATTCATAATACTCAAACTAAAGATGAAAGGAAGAAAAATATAGAACTCTAATGGTTGCTTTTCTTCTCACAATGAGTCTTGACTCCTACTTGAGCCTAAAATTAGTGATCTGCCTCTCTTGGGCGGATTACATTGTTTAAATAGGGTTTTGGCAAATTAATCCCGTATTTTGCACTTAAGTCCTTCAATTTCTAGTCTTGTCAGATGTCACCCGCGGTCGCGGCAGGAACGCGGCGCGACCGCGGTGGCCTTCAGTTATTTCTGCTTCAGTTATTCTTCCACTGCGCTCCAGCCGCAGTGTTCCAACGATTTTCAGCTCTTTCTCTTGTGCTTTCTCATGGGTTCCACTCGATTGGCCTCGAACTCCCTTAATTGACTCCAAATAACTCCAAAGTGTCTTCTCTCATCGAATATATCTTGCAAAGCACAAAAAACACTAATCAGAGCATTTGTTATCAATATTCACATTAAAAACATAATAAAGTATGGTTCATTAGGGGCGAAAGTATATTCTAATTCACCTATTATCAGTTGTAATTGTATAGAATGTTTTGTATGGAAAGGAACTTTAGTACATTATATGCTAGTGAAATTTGACATGTAAAGGTAATCTCAAATTTATACTTCCTATTTCATGTCTTTGTGATTACTACGACTGTTATACCTGCCTATACCTTATTAAATTATGTTATTTAATTGTTGACCCTAGTAAGTATCACATCTACCTATCGTCACTACTTCTTCCTGATTAGACGAGATACTCACTGGGTACATATTTGTTTATGTACTCATGCTACGCTTATGTACTTAATTGTACAGGCTCTGAGGCAGGTGCATCTGGGTATTCATCCGGAGCTCGTCCTTGACGTATAGTTGGCGCGGACTTCTCGGTGAGCTGCTTTCCTTGACGTTTTTCTCTGGTAGCACCTTGGAGTTCCTCTTTTCTTTTGCTATGTCTGTATTACATTTCTTCAGACAGTAGGGAAAACTTGTACTTTCTTTTGGATACTCGTTTTTATTAGATGCCCGTAGACTTGTGACGCCAGTTCCTGGCATGCCCACGTAGTGGATATTCTATTCTTTTGGGTTATAATTATTGGTGGTGATTACTATATCTATTACTCACTTTATGTTTGTCTAACTCACTTGTTTACTTCAAAAATTAAAAATTCAAAAGCCTCTCAAGTATTGGAAAATGTTTTATGAATTAAAAGGGATCACTAGTAAATTAAGGTTGGCTTTCCTGACAGGGATTTGGGTCGTGACAACATGGTATCAGAGCTCTAGTTCACGTAGGTCGCACATGTCACGGGAAAGCCTAATAGAGTCTTGCGGATCTATACATAGACGTATGTATTTATCTTTGGGAGGCTATAGGGTGTTAGGAAACCTCGCTTTATTCATATTCTATCGTGCAGTCGATGCTATACTAAATCTCATTTTTCTATTCTCTCACAAATGGTGAGGACTCGCGCGGCTAACGTTCCAGAACCGGGAGATACCGCTACCCCCGCCGTCCGAGGCCGTGGCAGAGGCCGAGGGAGGGCACCGGCCTGAGGTAGGGGATGAGGGCGTCCTAGAGCTGTTCCATTAGCACCCCCAGCGAATCCGACAGAGGATCCCATTACCGAGGAGCAGGGTGAGGTGTCCCCAGCAGATCCAGCTCCGATGGACTTCATGACTGCACCGGGCCTCCAAGAGGTCATGGGCCGTATGATGCGGTCATGGATACTATGACGCAGGCTGGTTTATTTCCAGCAGATCCTGCCACATCCCAGGAGGGAGGGGGAGTTCAGACCCCTACTGCCCAGGCTGCAGGGCATGCATCGGCAGTATATCACACCCCGGGTACACTGCCCGTGGGTGGAGCCCAACCTGTAGTAGCAGCACCTGAGCTTAGACCAGCTGCGGACGGTGATCCGCAGAAGTTAATAGATAGATGGACCCGATTACACTCTCCTTTCTTCGGGGGTGAGAGGGGCGAGGATGTCCAGGACTTCATTGATAGGTGCAGGGACAGACTGCACAACATGAGGATACTGGAGTCCTGTGGAGTGGACTTCACTACTTTTTAGCTTGAGGGCAGGGCCCGCAGATGGTGGCCGTCTTATATCCTCAGTAGACCGGCAGGTTCCCCTCCTATCACTTGGGAGTAGTTCACTCAGTTGTTCCTAGATAGATATATTCCACCCTCCGAGAGGGAAGAGCTGCGGTATCAGTTTGAGCAGCTGGAGCAGGGACAAATGTCAGTGACAGACTACGAGGCCAGGTTTTCTGAGTTGTCTCGTCATGCCCTTATGATACTTCCTACTGATGCTGAGAGAGTGCGAAGATTTGTAGCTGGGCGGTACTTAGGTATTAGGGCCAACATGGCCCGAGAGGTAGAAATGGGGACTCCCTATCAGCTTGTGGTCGAGATAGCTCGCCAGATTGAGGGTTATCGATCGAGGGGCAGAGAGCAGAGCCAGCAGGATAAGAGAGTTAGGTTTTCTGGAGATTTCAGAGGTTCCCCGACCAGAGGTAGAGGTCAGTTCGGTAGAGGTCAGCCTAGCAGGCCTCCATATTCAGCTCCTCCACCACCTCCCCGTGGTGCTCTAGTGAGGCCTTATTTCAGTGCCATGCCGGAGAGTTCCTACCGTCCACCAGCCATTCAGGGTTCCTCCAGCGGGTATTTCGGTCATCAGGGGTCTTCTAGTCCCTACTTCAGTGCCATGCCAGAGAGTTCTCACCGTCCCCCAGCTATCCAGGGTTCTTCTTCAGGGCAGCAGGCCATGCTACCGGTGAGATGTTATGAGTGTGGGGATCCAGGCCATATGAGGCGGACTTGTCCCAGGCTTCGGAGTAAGGCCGTCCAGCAGAGTTATCAGCCTACATTCTCAGCATCGGCGGTTCGTCCCCCCAGAGGTGGAGGGCAGGCTGGTAGAGGTCATCCCAAAGGTGGAGGCCAGGCAGGGGGAGCTCAGCCGGCCCCTATTCATTCCAGCAGAGATCAGTCATCCGGTGCTCCAGCTAGATTCTATGCTATTCCGTCCAGATCAGATGCAGTGGCCTCAGATGCCATGATTACATGTATTATTTCAGTATGTGGTAGAGAGGCATCAGTGTTATTTGATCCAGGATCAACCTATTCATATGTTTCGGCCTTATTTGCTAATTTCCTAGATGTTCCTCGTGAGTCCTTGGGCACCCCTATTTATGTTTCCACTCCCGTGGGCGATTCTGTGGTGGTAGACCGGATTTATGTGATTACATTTTGTTGGTTCGAGACTAGAGCAGACCTCCTATTGCTCGATATGGTTGATTTTGAGATTATCCTGGACATGGATTGGCTATCCCCCTATCATGTCGTGCTACATTTCCATGCCAAGACAGTTACTTTAGCCATGCCCGAGTTACCTAAGCTGGAGTGGAGAGGTTCCTCAGTTAGTGCGGCCAGTCGGGTTATTTCTTTCCTGAAGGCTCGACATATGGTCGAGAAGGGTTGTCTGGCGTATCTTGCTTATGTGCGGGACACCACCGCTGAGTCTCTGACAATTGATTCAGTGCCAGTGGTTCGAGAGTTTGCTGATGTATTCCCTTCAGACCTTCTAAGCATGCCCCCGGATCGTGATATTGATTTTTGTATTGATGTAGCTCCAGGCACTCAGCCTATTTCCATTCCCCTGTACCGTATGGCTCCGAAGGAATTGAAGGAGAAACTTGAGGAGTTGTTGGATAAGGGGTTTATCAGATCGAGTGTATCGACGTGGGGTGCTCCAGTTCTATTTGTGAAGAAGAAGAAGGATGGGTCTATGCGAATGTGTATTGATTACTGCCAGTTGAACAAGGTCACCATTGAGAACAAGTATCCATTTCCGCGTATCGATGATTTATTTGACCAGTTGCAGAGTGCTCGGATGTTTTCTAAGATTGATTTGAGATCAGGGTACCACCAGCTGAAAATTCAGGACTCGGATGTTCCGAAGACTTACTTTTTGTACGGGATATGGCCATTATGAGTTCCTGGTGATGTCCTTTTGTTTGATTAATGCCCCAGCAGCATTTATGGACTTGATAAACAGGGTGTTTAGGCCGTATATTGATTCTTTTGTCATTGTCTTCATTGATGACATTTTGATTTACTCACGTAGCCTGGGAGAGAACGAGCAACATTTGAGAGTTGTGCCCAAACTTTATGAGAACAGAAGCTATATGCTAAGTTCTCCAAGTGTGAGTTCTGGTTGGATTCCGTGACATTATTGGGAAATGTGGTATCCGGAGAGGGTATCAAGGTTGATCCTAAAAAGATTGAGGCAGTTCAGAGTTGGCCACGCCCTACTTTAGTTACAGAGGTCAAGAGTTTCTTGGGTCTAGCAGGATATTATCACCGATTCGTGGAGGGCTTTTCATCCATTACAGCCCCACTGACTAGATTGACTCAGAAGAATGCACCGTTCCGATGGTCTGACGAGTGTGAGGGGAGCTTTCAGAAGCTCAAGATAGCATTGGCCTCAGCACCAGTTCTAGTATTACCTTCCGGTTCTGGGATGTATACAGTGTATTGCGATGCTTCACGTGTTGGCTTGGGGTGTGTGTTGATGCAGGAGGGGAAATTTATTGTCTATGCTTCGCGCCAGCTGAAGGTTCATAGAAGAATTACCCTGTGCACGATTTGGAGTTGGCGGCGATTATTCATGCTCTTAGATTTGGAGGCATTACTTGTATAAGGTGTCTTGTGAGGTTTATACAGACCACCACAGCTTGCAGCACTAGTTCAAGCAAAGGGATCTTAATTGAAGGCAGCGCAGGTGGCTTGAGTTGCTGAAGGATTATGACATCACCATTCTTTATCATCCAGGCAAAGCAAATGTGGTAGCAGATGCTTTGAGCAGGAAGGCGGAGAGTATGGGTAGCTTGGCATATATTGCAGCAGAGGAGAGACCTTTGGCCTTGGAAATTCATTACTTGGCTAATCGCCTGGTGAGATTAGATCTTTCAGAGCCTCGCCGAGTTCTTGCACACGTGGTCGCTTAGTCTTCGTTATTGAGAGAGATTAAGGCCTGGCAGTTTGATGATCCGTGCTTGGCAGAATTACGGGAGACAATGATTCAGGGTGGTGCCAAAGAGGTTACTATGGGTGAGGATGGTGTTATGAGACTTCAGGTTCGTTTATGTGTTCCTAATGTTGATGGTCTGAGGGAGAGGATTCTAGAGGAAGCTCACAGTTCACGGTATTCTGTTCATCCTGGTGCTACGAAGATGTATCGTGATTTGAAGCAGCATTTCTGGTGGAGGCGGATGAAGAAGGACATAGTGGAGTATGTGGCTAGATGCCTTAATTGCCATCATGTCAATTATGAGCACCAGAGGCCAGGAGGCCTACTTTAGTAGATGCCCATTCCTGAGTGGAAGTGGGAGCGCATCACTATGGACTTTGTGGTTGGGTTGACACGGTTTGGGTCATTGTGGATAGGTTGACCAAATCGGCGCATTTCATTCCAGTAGCTACTACATATACTTCTGAGAGGTTGGCCCAGATCTACATTCGGGAGATAGTCCGGTTGCACGGTGTGTCGGTGTCCATTATATCAGATCGAGGCCCTCAGTTCATCTCACACTTCTGGAGGGCATTGCATATTGAGATGGGTACCCAGATAGATCTCAACACAGCATTTCACCCTCAGACTGATGGTCAGTCGGAGCGGACAGTTCAGATATAGGAGGACATGCTCAAGGCAGGTGTGATTGATTTCGGAGGTCAGTGGGACCAGTTCTTGCCTTTGGCCGAGTTTGCTTACAATAATAGTTATCAGTCCAGCATCGAGATGTCTCCATTTGAGGCTTTGTATGGTCGGCGATGTCGTTCTCCTATCGGGTGGTTTGAGCCTGGCGAGGCTAAGTTATATGGCATCGACCTAGTGAAGGATGCTTTGGAGAAAGTGAAGTTGATTCAGGATAGGCTCCGCACAGCACAGTCCAGACAGAAAAGTTACGCGGATCAGAAGGCACGTGATGTGTCATTTATGGAGGGAGATAAGGTCATGTTGAAAGTCTCGCCGATGAAGGGTATTATGAGGTTTGGGATGAAGGGCAAGTTGAGCCCGAGGTTTATAGGTCCTTTCGAGGTGTTGAGGCGAGTTGGAGAGGTTTCTTATGAGCTTGCTTTACCTCCCAGTTTATCAGGAGTTCATCTGGTCTTTCATGTATCCATGCTCCGGAGATACCATGCTGACTTCTTTCACGTGGTTTACTTCAGCACCATTCAATTGGATGAGAGGTTGGGCTACGAGGAGGAGCCAGTTGCTATAACTGACAGGCAGGATCGCCAGTTGAGATCCAAGAGAGTTTTTGCCGTAAAGGTCCAGTGGAGGGGCCAACTAGTCGAGGAGGTGACTTGGGAGTCCGAGGAGGACATGCGGAGCAGATATCCACACTTATTCAGCACTCCAGGTATGATTCTAGACCCGTTCGAGGACGAACATTTATTTAAGAGGTGGAGAATGTAACGAACCGACCGGTCGTTTTGCGCTTTAGGATCCCATTCCCCTAAATGCGACTTCCCGTAGTTGCTTTTAATGATTTATGACTTGTGGGAACGGGTGGTTCGGGATTCGGAAGAGTTTGGAATGGTATAGGAACACTTGGTTCCTTAAGGTTGGCCTTTAAGGCCAAGTTTGACTTCGGTCAACATTTTTAGTAAACGACCTCAGAATCGAGTTTCGACGGTTCCGGTAGCTTCGTATGATGATTTCGGACCTGGGCGTGTGTCCGGAACGGGTTTTGGATGACCCGGAAGCATTTCGGCGCCAAATAGTGAAGTATGATTCCTTAAGTTTAAGAATTTAGGTTTGGAACGTGTTTTTGTGTCGTCGAGGTCCGAACGGAATTCTGAGACTGGGAATAGTTCCGTTATTTCATTTATGACTTTATTGCAAAATTTGGTGTCATTCCGAGTAGTATAGGTCGGTTCGGCGCATTGTTAGCAAATTCAAGAACTTAAAGTTCATAAGTTTGATTCTAGGGGTTTTGATGTGTGATTTTGAGTTTTAGCGTTGTTTTGGGTGTTTCGAAGGCTCGAGAAAGTCCGTGGGATGATTTGGGACTTGTTGGTATAACTGGATGGGGTCTCGGGGGGCTCGGGATGTTTCTGGGGTGGTTTCAGACCATTTTTCCCCTATCTGCTGCTGTTGTTTTCTGGTGTCGCTGGTGTTCTATGCGATCGCGGTCCATAGTGTGCGATCGCGAAGAAGAAATTTAAGGGGGGGCTGGAATTTTGCCTATGCGATCGCAGGGGGTGCAGTGCGATCGCAGAAGAGGAAGGGTTGGTGCCACAGTTGAGGGCATATGCGATCGCGGGGGTTGGAGATGCGATCGCACAAGGGTGCGTTTGGAGGCTGTGAGGCGTTTGGCCTGTGCGAACGTGGGGGCTTCTATGCGAACGCACAGGAGGAATCAAGGGGGAAGCATAGTTGGCCTATGCGATCGCGGAGCATGTCATGCGATCGCATAGGAGGGTCGCCTGGGCAGTGTCATATTTTAAACGGGAAATTTTCACTTCTTCTCCAAATTTCATTTGGTGTGGGCGATTTTTGGAGCTTTCAAAGAGGAGATTTCATCTAGTAATTGTGAGGTAAGTAATTCCTACTATAAATTAATACTTGGATTTTTAGGTAGATTAACACACTAATTAGTGGGAAATCATGGGTTAGAGTAAAAACCTAGGTTTTATGATAAATGGAAGAATTACCAAGGAATTTGCACACAAACTATATATTAGTGATCCTTAGGTTATGGGTAAGTGTTTCCTTCGAAAGTTTCCGGAATTCGAGCATATGGGCCCAGGGGTGTATTTTGGGATTTCTTCAAAGTAAGATGAAATAGCTAAGTAAATATGAGAATTTCATACTTTTGAGTATAAATTGATGTATTTATGTAACATTTGGCTAGTTACGAATCCTTGGGTGACGAGTTTGGAGTTTCGGGCGTGTTCTTGACCCGGAAAGTAGATTCTACGCGAGGTGAGTCTCCTTTCTAACCTTGTAAGAGGGAAATTGTCCCCATAGGTAATTATAAATAATTGCATGTCCTTATTTGATGGGGCTACGCGCGTACGAAGTGACGTGAGTCCGTGCGTAGCTACTAGTATGTTATGTTGGGTAGTTTTAGGACTCACAAGCATGCTTTTATGTACCTTACATGTGTCCCTAAATGTATTTTGAGTTGCATAGTATCCTTGAATTGGTATGAGAGCATTAGGAAGTTACGTTAAAAAATTATATTGCTTAATTTCTTGCTATCAAGTATGATCTCTATTAAATCCCTAAATATTGATATTTTTGTGTATGTATACGGCACCCGCGTTGCATGTATGATTCGTGAGCAGGATAGCCCTACCATTATGTCAATCGCGTCGCATGGTCGATTCGCGAGCGGGGTAAAAGATGCATCTATGGTTTAAGCTGTTCGGCCCTCGGCAGTGCACATTTATTTTTTGCGACGCTTCGGCCTTACGCTTTCGGCATACTATGTGCTATATATTTGACTGAAAGTTTTGTTGCAATTGTATAGACTGTTTTGTGTGGAAAGGAAATTTAGTACATTATATGCTAGTGAAATTTGACATGTAAAGGTAATTTAAAATTTATACTTGATATTTCATGTCTTTGTGATTACTATGACTGTTATACCTGCCTATACCTTATTAAATTACGTTATTTAATTGTTGACCCTAGTAAGTGTCACGTCTACCTTTCGTCACTACTTCTTCCAGATTAGACGGGATACTCACTGGGTACATATTTGTTTATATACTCATGCTACGCTTCTGTACGTAATTGTACAGGATCTGAGGCAGGTGCATCTGGGTATTCATCCGGAGCTCGTCCCTGACGTATAGTTGGCGCGGACTTCTCGGTGAGCTGCTTTCCTTGACGTTTTTCTCTGGTAGCACCTTGGAGTTCCTCTTTTCTTTTGCTATGTCTGTATTACATTTCTTCAGACAGTAGGGAAAACATGTACTTTCTTTTGGATACTCGTTTTTATTAGATGCTCGTAGACTTGTGACGCCAGTTCCTGGCATGCCCACGTAGTGGATATTCTATTCTTTTGGGTTGTAATTATTGGTGGTGATTACTATATCTATTACTCACTTTATGTTTGTCTATGTCACTTGTTTACTTCGAAAACTAAAAATTCAAAAGCCTCTCAAGTATTGGAAAATGTTTTATGAATGAAAAGGGATCACTAGTAAATTAAGGTTGGCTTGCCTGACATCGGAGTTGGGCGCCATTGCGACCTAAATGGGGATTTGGGTCGTGACATTGGAAGAGCATACCGACCAAAGTTGGTCAGAAATTATCGACCAACATTGGTCGCTATGCTCTAGACGACCATCTGACAATTTAATTGACTTTCCTACCAAAATTGGTTGGAATTTTATTTTAATAAATTAATTTTCTCGATCAAAATTGGTCGGTATTTTAAATTTATTAATTTTGCTTAACGACCAATTTTCGTCGGTATTGGATATTGTTTTTTGATAAATAATTAAAATTTCAAAGTACCGACCATCTTTGGTCGGTACTGTTACATTTGTTATAAATAATGAAAATTTAGAAATACCGACTAACTTTGGTCGGTAAACTGGACATGGCAGAAAATAACCGACCAACTTTGGTCGGTAATATTGAATTTGGGAACTCATTGTACATTAACTGACCAACATTGGTCGGTAATGTGCAATTTAATTTTTTTTATTAGTTACCGACCAATGTTGGTCGGTTTTATGGGTTTAGTTTTGGAAGAAAATGCTTGTTTTTGTAGCTACATCATTACCAAATAAAAACAACATACGAATACCCCCAATTCACATCTAACAACCACCAATTCACCACAAATCCAACCAAACATCCAACACCAACAACAACCAAACATCCAACTTATACTTTAAAACTAAGAAATTAAAGTTCAATTGAACATCACAATTTAAAACCAAGCAAAAACTAATTATAACAAGTTCAAAATTGTTCAATCTAATTCAAAACTAGTTCATTAGTCTAGTTTAAAGTATATCAAAGTATTGGTCAAGGGGTGTTTTCTACAATATCATCACCATCTGATCAACTTTCATCTACAAAAAGCAATAGAGAACGATCTTGTGGAGAACAGAAAGAACGATCACGGGGAGGACGGGAGGAATGATCATGTGGAGGTCGAGCCTCTGGCGATGACTCACGAGACCAAGGCAACGAAAAAGATTCAGTAGAAAGGAGAGTTGTGATTTGAGCTTTCATACCAAGGAATTGAGCATCTCTAAACCTTTCTCTTTCCTTGGCCGCTTCAAGCTCGGATGTGAGCTTTGAAACTGTCTCCCGCATAGCCGAGAGGCTCTCTTTATTAAGTTCCTCGCCCTGTGAGGAAGTCTCTATTCCTTGCATTCCACACCTATAACGATGGAATTTTTTCGCAGGAAGACCCCTCCTTTTTAGACCGCCAATAGCCTCCAACCATATTCTTTTAGCATCCTCCTCCAAAGGTTGGGTTGGCTCGCCCGATTCACCAGCTGGCTGACTACAAATGAATTTCTCCATGTTACTTTGGTAGCGACCCTATATTATTTTAAATTAAATTAGTATTTAAAAATTCTTATAATAGTAAATTATAACACTTAAAGAAAATTGAAAGCTTACATATGTAAACTCTGCCCGGTCCTCGACCCACCTATGTTCATCCCTCTCTTTCTTCTTCTTTAAAATATGCGTATCCTTGAATAGCTCGTCATGGCTTATTGGACGCCCATACTTCTTTTTCCGAAAATAAATTAATTTAGTTAATAAAAAGAATTTATATACTTTAAACTAATTTAAGCAATTGCCAATCTTCTTTTTATTGTCCTGATGTTGATAGCACCCCTAGTATGCAAGGAGCCTCCCTTCTCAGATGAGTGAGATTTCTTTCCTCTTTTCGCTCCTCTATAAGAAATCCTCGGTCTGCCATTTCCTTAAAAAAATCATCCCATAAATGCTACAGATGATGTAAGGCCTCTTGTTCTTCTTTCTACCATCCAAGAAATGATTCACCAATCTTTTGCGGGTTTTATGATGAAAATTTACAGACACTTCCTCGCTATAGCGGTCTTCCCATACATACTTGCTCTGAATTTTAAAAGTTAAATATTAGATGGAAACATCATAAATATAAATTATTAAACTGCTTAAAAGAACATTTACACCTTAAACTCATTGAAAATTTGCTCCTTCGGCGAGAATGGTAAATCAGTCCAAGTCACATAAGGGCCATCATAAAGCTTTTTGATCGCATTGGTGATTATCTTCATAGTCTGCTTACCTGGATTGAACCTACAATTTAACAATAAAACACACATGAATATATTAGTAAAAACATTATAAAACAATAAACGCAAAAATAAAAAATAACTCTTACATGTCACCCTCAAGGACTATGAATGATCCTGCCATAGCGATCATAATGTACTACCTCTGGATCATTATCCTCAGCATGTGTATTAGAGGCATGTGTAGACAGTATAGAGGGAACAGAGCTACGGTCACACATGCGAAGGCCTGAAATGAACAGGGGAATGATGTTAGACCCATGTTTTCGTACATGAAAGTACGCCATAAGTAAATTGATGGAAGCTCGAAAATGAGATGTTACATCCCGCATCTTAATATGTTAAAGTTTTGTCGTAATTTAATCCACGTAAGTTCAGGGATGAGATTATTTTGAGATTATAAGCATTATGCTATTTCAAACGAGTGATGAGTAAATTCGTGAAGGTGAGAGGGTAAGAAAATCGAAAAAAATAAATTTCATTGAAGTTTGACATTTTGAGATAAAATACCGTCCAAGCTACAATACCCCATATACAAAGTACCACATGACCATGATAGCAAGATGTATAAAGTGTATCAAAAGTGAGTAATATTATAAGTAATTTGAGATAATTCTTAATTATGTGAATAATTGGATAATTATTTATTTTTAGTGGCAATTAACATGTAATTACGATTGGTGGATAAGATTCGGGGGGGGGGGGGGGGGGGAGCCCCC
>ML269833.1:805-14526 GCA_005239495.1 Nicotiana undulata
AAAATAGAGTGGAAAAAGGCGAGGCACTGAAGGAGAAAGAAGGGGGGGGGGGGGGGGGATCAGAACGAAATCAGAAGGAAAATCAGGGTGGAGTTTACCTTGGCACGAAGGTGGAAGAGGTCGATTGTTGAAGAGCAAAGGGCCATCGTTCAACGCCCAAGTCCAGAGGTCACTTCGTTTGATCTCTGGACAAAGAATCGTGATGATGAGGTCAAATATTCATGGCCTGCATGTTTGATTTGAACGAATAAAGGAGTGATGATATACTAGTTTTCATCGTTAGGTCTAGGGTTTCGTGGATTTGGGATTCAAAATTAGGGTAATGGAAAGGGAAAGAACTCGGCGGGATTTACAGATGGATTAGATGATAAAATGCACGAAAGAGTAATGGAAATGAACAAAAACAAGTTGAGATTACTAACCTATTATTTTGGGAAGAAATTGCTCTCCAAAAATCATTGAGTCTATGGTTCACAAATGGTGTAAATTGAGCTATGTCTCGAAATTTCACATTTTACCTAGCCCCAGATATTACAACTGCTAACTCATGTTTGCAATTTCGATTTTCGCAAAAGTCAACCACTGTTTGCAAAAGTGAACAACTTCCGAGCCACTTTGTTATCGCATATGCGACAAAACCTTCACATTTGCGAAGTACCCACCCATCGCAAATGCGGTGAAAGATTCCCATTTGTGAAGTTGTTCTTAGACCACCAGTATTGCAAATGTGATACCTCTGTTGCAAATGCGAAGTCCCCCTAATCGCAATTGTGACCAGTTCTTTGCAAAAGCGAAATCCCCAACTCCTATTCCTACTTCACAAATACGAGCTTGACATCACAAATGCGAAGCTCACATTTGCGAACATGTCTTCACAAATGCGAGACCTGCAGATCATGCACACTAGTTGTTCGTTCAACTCCCAAAACCAACTGAAACACATCAGGAACTCACCCGAGTTCCTCGGTCTCCAATTCGGACATTCACAAAAAGTTTAATAGCATTATACAAACTCGTTCGCTATCTCTAATAAAAAAATATATCAAAATTCAAGAATTGATCATCAAGACTCAAGATTTTCATATTCAAAACTCATTGTTTCAACTTTTAACACAACGCGTTCAAATGGACTCGTGTCACCCGGACCCTAACCAACCATGCATACAATTCCACAATCATCATACGAACTTACAAAAATTGTCAAAACACCGATCGGAGGTCGTTTATCAAAAATGTTGATTGTGGTCAACTCTAATCCTTTTTAAAGCAAAAATCACATATTCTTCAAAATTTCAAACAAAAACTTTCTGGAAATAGACACGAACCAATGCATACAAGTCATAAATAATCAAATTGAGCTTATAAACTCTCAAAACACAGAAAAGACTAACTTATCATAATATGTTAATGGAAACATATTATGATAGTATCATGAACATCAAACTTAAACAAGTGAAAAAGATACTATCCCGATTTTTGAAATCCAAGATAGTATCGTGGATTCCAAAGATTGACTATTTTTCAGTGGTCATTGAATCTGTGGCTATTTTCTTAATCACAAATCCAAAAATGAAATATTTTAAACTTTTCTTTTCAATTTTTTAATTAGATAAGATATACCTATAGGCTAGGGGTTCAAGCCATGGAAATAACCACTAATGCTTACATTAGGTTAGGGTGTCTATATCACACTCCTTGGAATGCAGCCCTTCCTCAGACCTGTTAGATCCCACTAAATTTCAATGATGCAAAATAACCAATTACTCCCTATGTGTAGGAGAAGATATGAGCAATAATATGGAGGAAAATATGAATCAAACAAAAAATGAAAGAGAAGCGGGCAAATCAATCAAGGAATATGGCAAAATCAATTAAAAGAGATATTATAGGAAGAATCTAAATCAAAGGAGTTTACTGGCACAAAATCATCCGCAAAATATTCTCCCACATAATGACGTCAATCGAAGGCATCAATCAAGGGATCCGGAAACATGAATATTCTCTCAATTAAGGAAGAAATCACTCAAGCATGCGAGTGAAGAGAATTCAGAATCAATGTACGAATCCGTCTGAATACAAACTCCCTTGGGTTCGCAATCTCTCAAAAAGATGTACAAGACTTGAAGGCATCGAGAAGTATAAATACCTACTGCACAGACTTTGGAATAATATACTTTGATCAAACCAACTTCAATCTCTTTTTTATACTTCAAACAAAACAATGTAGTCTGCTTTAGATATCTTGTGTAACAAAGAATAGAAGAGGGAGAGAAGAACACTTGTGAGGCAGTGTATCAATTATAGAGAGAAGAACGAGTGACAAAAGATATTGGTGTATAACAACATCAACTCATCTGTACTAAGCCATTTCTTACTTGAAAGAGAACACCCTTGCAACCCAAGGGGACTGGGCGTAGGATTCACTCTGAATCCGAACCAGTATAAAAACATACTGTGTCATTTAATTTCTGCAATTTTTCTTTTTCGTTCGATACCTATGAACTTTTTCTCACTGGAATTTCTCACTGAAAAGTGCGAATGGAAATCTATGAAATTTTTTATGATGTGAAATTACATCGTATTATGAAAAAGAGAAACTATCCACTACCAGCAACAGCTCAACCGCCCACTAATCCTGAAGATATAGATGAATACACAGACGAACAAATAGTTGTACATGCTAATGCTAAGTCACGAAACCTGTTGTATAATGCTATAAGTTGAGAAGAGTGTGAGAAGATTTCAAGTTGTGATACAACTAAAGAAATATGGGATAAATTGGAGGTCACTTATGAAAGAACCATCAAAGTGAAAGAAACTGGGATAAACATGTTGGTTCATGACTATGAACTCTTCCAGATGAAAGAAGGAGAATCCATTGAGGAAATGTTGGCAAGATTAAGCAAAATCATTAGCGATCTGAAAGCTTTTGGTAAACCCTATTCAAGTGGTGATCAAGTTCAAAAGATCTTGAGGAGTTTACCTACCACTTGGCAGACGAAAGTATTTGCACTCTAATCTCAAGATCTAAACAAACTTTCATATGATGAACTTAGAGGAGATCGTATAACATTCGAGAAAACCCATCTCAAGAAGACAAGTCATGAAGAAAAGAAGAAAACAATTGCCTTCAAATCTACAATTGAAGGACCTGAGAATGATATTGATGATGATCTAGAAGCTCTTGAAAATGAAATTGCTATGGTATTAAGAAACATGGATGGGTTAATGAAAAGGTATAGAAATACAAGAAGGGGAAGGATTCCATGTAGGAGAACCAAGCAATACAATGAAAAAGACAAGATTGATGGGAAGTGTTATGAGTGTGGAAGGTATGGGCATGTTCAAGCTGAATGCTCAGATCTTAAAAGAAAAGTCTCCAGAGGGTTCAACAAAAACAAATCCTTCGAAAGATGGAGTGATGAAGATAGTTCAGAACACGAAGAAATACCAAATCTATGTTTCATGACCATCTTGGAAAATGACATGAACAAATACTCTGGATGCTGGGCTGATGAAGATACATTTGACGATGAATAAAAGAAAAATACTGAAAATTATTTCATGGCACGAGGTGAAACAAGCGAGGTAAGATCTTATAACTGTGATAGATGTAATATATTCCAGGATATTCTTGACCTTACCCTAAAAGAGTCTCAAAAAATGTTGAATGAACCAAGGAGACTTAATAGGGGATAAAAGACTAGGAACTTAAGCCTTGAAGTCTGTGAAATCGAAAGAGATATACTTCAAGATAAAGTTTAGGAATTGCAAATGCAACTTAATGGCATGTGTAAGTTCACCAATCATAGTTCTGTCAAGTCTAACCAGGTGACTTACAAGTCAACTGGAAAAGGACTGGTTAGAACTGCGTCCACAAGTACTAACACAAGTGATAAAGCAAAAACTAGATTAGCACATATGTCTCATTACTGTAACAAAAATGGACAAAATAATTTTTTTTGTTGATTTCGTAAATCTAATGTTTCTGGATAGATTTGGAAACCCCAAAACAATCCCGATCCTAGTAGTATTAACCAACAAGCACCCAAGCAAGCTTGGGTACTAAAAGAAGGTGATAATTTTATTTTGCAAGAACACCACAGAAAAAGCCGTAAAGGAAAATGGTATTTAGACAATGTGTATTTCAATCACATGACGGGTGACAAATATCTGTTCAAAGAAGTCACAAAAACAAGTGGTGGAAATGTCAAATTTGTTGATGATTCAAAAGGAAAGATAATTGGTATCGGTACAGTTCCATTCAGAAATAACTGTGAAATTACAGAGATATATCTTGTAAATGGACTCAACTACAATCTCTTGAGCATAAGTCAGCTATGTGATTCAGGATATGAAGTAAAATTCAAGAAAACAGGATCTACCTTTGAGGATGAAATAGGTAAAACTATTCTTCCAGGAAAAAGTTATGGAAATGTTTTTATTCGTGATGACATTGAAAATCTAGACAATCACATTTGTCTAGCATCCATTTCTGATGATCCATGGCTTTAGCATAAAGAACTTGGTCATGCAAGCATGCATCTTATTGAAAAACTGTCCAAGGATGATTTAGTTATTGGTCTTTCCAAACTCAATTTTTCTGGAAATAATGTATGTGATGCATGTCAGATTAGTAAACAAACAAGAACATCTTTCAAAACAAAGGATATTGTGTCCACTACCAAGCCATTGCAGTTACTTCATATGGACTTGTTTGGACCCACTAGAACTGTCAGCATTGGAAGTAAATGATATGCTTTTGTTATTGTTAATGATTACTCACGTTTTACATGGGTAATTTTATTATCTCATAAAGATGAAGCTCTGAAATTTTTTGAGCAGCAAAAGAGTTGAAAGAGAAAAAGGGTATCTGATCACAACCATCCAAAGAGACCATGGAGGAATTTTTAAAGCAGATCCATTAAAGAATTCTATAATGATCAAGGGTATACCCATAACTTTTCAGCCCCAAGATCACCCCAACATAATGGAGTAGTTGAGCGTAAGAATAGAACTCTACAAGATATGGCAAGAACAATGATATTAGAAATTCACTGCCAAATCACTTCTGGGTAGAAGCAGTCAATACATCATGCCATATTATTAATAGGTGCCTCATAAGACCTATTTTGAAGAAGACTCCATATGAATTATGGAAAGGTAAGAAGCCAAATATCGGCTACTTTCACCCGTTCGAAAGTAAGTATTTCATTTACAACAATGGTATAAGCAGCATGAACATACCTACTATTTTTGTTGATTGGGTCATGAAGTGTGTTTGTACTGTCTCATATTCTATACTAATGAATGGAAACCCAACAAAGCCTTTCCAAGCCTAAAAAGGACTCAGAAAAGGAGATCCATTGTCTCCATACTTGTTTGTGTTAGCCATGGATTACCTGACTAGAATGCTCAAGACTTTGCAGAGAAAGCCAAACATTTCATCCTAAGTGAGAGAAATTAATGATAGTCTAATTGGGGCTTGTAGATGATCTCTTGTTGTTCTATAGAGGAGATGTCATATCTTTGGGTATGCTATATGAATTCTTTTATGCCTTCTCCAAAGCCTCAAGTTTGAAAGCTAATGTGAATAAGAGCTCTATCTATTTTGGAGGGGTGGATTTTAAGACCAAAAATAGATCTTAAGTGAGCTGAAGTTCTCCAAGGGTGAATTTCCTTTAAGGGAAAAGGTACTAATATACCCTTCTACTTTAATAAATAGTACATTCCTCTCCCCCGTTATACTATCAGGCCATTTAAAGGCCTGCCGTTAAGAAAGTGAAAAAAAATACCCCAATTTTTAATGCCTGTCCAACAAAGCATTTAAAATGCCATCTGGACAGCCACGCTGGACATAACCCAACCAATCCCATTTAATATAACCCGTAACCTGTCTTCTTCTTCCCCAATACCACCATAGGAGTAAATTCGAGGGTTCATATTCCTCTGTAAATTTTTGCTCATCTTCTCTCCTTCTTTTCATTTTGAAATGTCTCAAGGAAGCTCATCCACTCTCGTCTCTTCTCAGATTAAGTGTCATTGTGGTATGACAACTAGCTACTTAACTTCGAAAACTAATTCTAATCCTGGAAGGAAGTTTTATAAATGCCCTAAGCCCAAGGTTTGTTGATTTTGATGTAAAGTTTTTTATTTTTATTTTTTGCATATGTTTTAAGCATTTTTGTACTCTAAATGTAATTTAATGTTATTGACAAGATTATTCATGTCGGTTTTTCTTGTGGGAAGATGAAGTTTTCCTAGATAATCGTATGAATGCAATTAGAGATTTGGAGTCGTCAATGGACGTTGTTAAGTTGGACATAGAGAAATTGAAGTAAGAAGTAGCTGCCATGGAAGCTAAAAACGATTCTCAAGTGGTTAGAGTTTCAACGTTGGAAGAGAAAGTATCAAAGATGTGGATAATTATATTGAGTTCTTCGGCACTGTTTTTGGGTTTCATTGTTGCTTCAATGAAGAATTGAATTGCTTAGGAGATGTGTTCATTATAATGGATCATTCTAATGCTGCTTAAAGTGGATGTTTTTTGCATATGTTCATTGAAATGGGTGTTAATTTGTACTGGTTAGTTAGGCGTTAATTTGTACTGGTTAGTTGGGTGTTAATTTGGCATAGTTGTTTATTTATGTTGTTTAAGCATGCTACTCTTTGGTATCATAATTACCTTTATCTCAAATACAACATAAATTCATTCAAAATATGGACAGTGAAATACATAGCTGGACATTAACATGGACAGTCAATATAACTTCATTCCATAGCTGAAATTCAATATAACTTCATTCAAACACTTAACGTAATTCAATATAACTTCATTCCATAGTGAAATACGGACAGTCAATATAAATTCATTTAAACACTTAACCACCAAATACATAGCTGGAATTCAGCAATCACTTCATTAAAATTCAGCATTCCATTCATTCACTAACATAAACATTAACAATTTCAAAACTTCATCCCAAAAGGGATGTCACTTTATAACCCCAAAAATTGATACCACCCAAGTTATAAAATGACATCCACATTCAAAAGTTTAAGTTAAAAGACCTAACCGTTAAGTTAAAAGTACTGTCACTTGCAGTAATTACATCATACAATACACCAAAAAATGTCACATGTTCTGAACTTGACTATGAACTGCCATTTCCCTTCCTTGACTTCAACTTGGCTAGTCGTTGCCTCTCTAGTTGGTTTCCTATTATGGCAACCTTTCCTCTCCATGTAAGATTTTTGGGTGAGTAAGGAAGTTGTGTTGGCAACTCACACCATTGGCATCACCAACAAAGTTAATTGTCCTTGTTCCACTTGTTGTGTCTAGTTGCTGCTTCCTTTGGAGTCTGGTTTTTGGCTCTGACACACGTCATGGCATTATAGGTGGGTCTGGATTGTCTGCTGCTGGATAGTCAAAATCTGCTTCTACATTGTTGGTGGATTGGTTCCTAGATAGGGATGGTGTTGGCATAAATCTGAATTGAGGTCCAGAATTGTTGCTGGCTTGACTGGCCTGACTGGCTTGTGGTGCAGTAAGTTGCAGCTCCTCTTCTAAGGACAGCCCTGCAATAGCTGGAGATCTGGCCATGGTGTCCTCCTCATCTTCATCAACCAATTTCCTAGGCCTCTTTTTTGTTTTCTTACCAACTAGTGGCTCATTTCCCTTGTTTTGCTGCTGTCAAAGATATAAAGCAACAAATTAGGACAGAACAGAATCAGAGAAGTTACATAATAAAGTTCAGAATTAGACAAGTTACCTTTTGACATCCCCTAGCATTATGATTAGGTTGTCCACATCTGGAACAAGTCATCACCCTGCCTTTTCTGGATTGAGACCACTCCCCTTGCCTATTTATTGTCTCATTCTTTTCTCTAATCCTCTTCACTTTAGGCCTACCAGCCATATTCACTAGTAGGGGTGGCTCCATTGCATGAGCAGGCTCTATATTCCAGAATTTCTCTCCTCTAATTGGTTCTAACTTGTGTGCATAAGTGGAGAGATAAGTCTCCTTAGTGAACCACCAATGAATCTCAGACAAAGGGTTAACGTTTTTGTACAGTAATGCTCTAATAGCATGAGGACATGGGATCCCAGTGAGGTCCCATGTTCTGCAAGTGCATTTTTTCAGGTTGATGTTCACCTTATGCTTTTCAGAAGTTCCTTCATTCACCTCATAACCATCATTCCCATTAGAATCAACAGTACATTTTTGTGCACTTTTCAAGAATTGATAATATAATTGCATGGTATGAGGACTTACATTTTCAGTCCAAGTCATCACTTCACTTTCATGCTCTCTCAACATATTCATCACCTTAACCCTTATGTATTCAAGCATTCTGATAATTGGCTTATGCTTAACCTCCAGTATCCATGAGTTGAAGGATTCTGTTAGGTTATTGTCCACTTGTTGGTTCTTGCATACTGTATCAAAGTATGCCCTACACCATGATTGTGGAGGATACCTCAACAGGTCTTCAGCATCTTTTACATCAATTTCTCCCAAGTTCTTCAATTGGTACTTGAAGTCTTCTTCATAGCTACTCCATGCACACCACCACAAGTATTTTTTCTTCAAATCACCAGCACCTCATCTTCTACACCAGTTAGCCTCTATGTGCCTCACACAATATCTATGATGTGCACCAGGAACTACTGCCTGAACTGCCTCAACCAAGCCCTACATATATAAGATGCAGAAATTGGCTAAGCAATACAAATTTATAACTTTTCTAGCCTCAGGTATATCTTTGAATGTTATCCCTTTGTTCAGTTCTTTATATTCAATCAACTTATCAGAAACCTCCCTCTTTTTTTGTAGTGCAATTACTTCTAAATCATCAGAGTCATAATCTAAAATGACTGTCTCTTGTTCACTCTCATTTGAACTACAATCAGTAGCTACCTCACACTCTACTGTTTGTGATTCATTATGGTCGACAATGTTAGGAACAATAACTCCCATTTCACTATCCTCTACAGCAAATACATTAATGACTTTGAAATGGTCAGAAACCATATTTTGTAAAGTCCTAATACCATCATCCCTTGTTACCTCATAGAATCTACTAGAAGGACCACAAACTATCAATTGTTGGACACCAACATACCCTATAGTAGGTGAAGTATATTCATTTACTAAATCTATGAATGTGAGAAGGTCAGAATCATATTGTTTCCAAGTGTGCACCAGCTTTCTTGTATATGCTACTTTTGGAATTATTTTCTAGTCACCTCCATAATTGAATATCAAGTTCACATTAACCATCTTAACCTAAAAAATAAATAAGAGAACATGGTTAAAGAAATATTAAAATTAAGGGAAAGGGCAAAAGTCCAAATTCAATAAAGGGCAGATTTCATAATATAATAGTACAAAACATTAAAGGGCAGAATTTATAATAGAGAAAAGGACAAACTTTAATGTCAAATATTGAATATAATAAGTGACATTCCCATATGAATCAGACAAAGTAGTAATAATAAAGGGCAGGCGCATGAGTCTCGATATTATTAAACAAATCTTATGGTGGACCACAAAATTCTAGAAACAATAAAAAATTATAGCATTCAATAATACAACAACAGATAAATGTCCCACTTGGGGACCATGTACAATCATCCTTGCTAGAAACAAAAACCCCCTTTACCCCAAAAAGAGATAGTATAGTCCGACATGTAAACCCTACACTAAATATGACTATAAAAAAACAAATAATAATAGAATCCAAACAAAACATAGTACTAAATCCGAAAAAACACACATGCAAAACTAAAACTATGAAGGTTAAGTTAAACCCAAAATCGGCTTTAGTAAAAAGAAGAGTAACATTTGGAAAACAAAGAAAATAGAAGAAATAGGAGAAATAACAGCAACAACGTTTAATATAATCAAGAAAAAAATCATACCTTTGAACTATTTTCCAGAAAATGTGGAAGAGAATTGACACTCGATTGAAGAACCATAAATTGCCCCTTTGTCGTTCTCTCAAGTAAATGGATAAAATGACCCTTTTCCTTATTAAAAATGGGTAAAAATATATTTAAATAACGGGTAAAACGGATTACGGGTCACGGGTTATGGGTTATATTAAATGGGTTTGGGTGGGTTATGTCCAGCGTGGACAGGCGTTAAAAATTGGGGAATTGTTTTTCACTTTCTTAACGGCAGGACTTTAAATGGCCTGATAGTATAACGGGGGAGAGGAATGTACTATTTATTAAAGTAGAGGGGTATATTAGAGGATATCTGTCTCACAATGCCAACCACTGATAGAGAAAATCCTGGGCAAAATTAAGACATGTACTGCCAGATACCACTTATATGCAGGAAGACTACAACTGATCAAAACTATCTGTTCTCTGTATAAATATTATGGTCCCAGATTTTGTATTACCAAAGAAGATCCTAAAGAGGATAGAAGGTATATGCGGAAGCTATCTCTAGACAGGTGGTTCAGAATGTTCAAGCAAGGCTCTGCTATCATGAGGGAACGCTTGTTTACCAAAAACAACTGGAGGATAGAATATCCTGGATGTATACACATGGAACAAGGCTGCCATCTGCAAACTATTATGGAATCTTAGCAAAAATAAGGATAGGTTATGGGTCCAATGATTACATATGTACTATGGAAAGCAACAACCAATCCGGATCAAGTAACCCAAGAAAGCCTCATTGGTGGTTCAGAAAATCATAAAGGAAAGAAGCTATATTGAGGATGTGGGGATAGGCATGGATGATATTTTGAAATGGAAGCACTTCTCTATCAAGAAGCTTTATTTACAATTGAGTGGAGTCTGTACACATCCCAGTGAGCGCAGGTACCTAATGAGTGATGCCCGCGGGGCTTATGCTGAGTGATTGTGAGGTTGCCTGATGGGCAGAGTGATTGTGAGGTTGCCTGATGGGCAGAGTGATTGTGAGGTTGCCTGATGGGCAGAGTGATTGTGAGGTTTCCTGATGGGGCATAGTGATTGTGAGGTTTCCTGATGGGCTAAGACTGAAAGATATTGTTACGAGAAATGATTATGGCCCGAGGGGTAGTTTTATGAAGATTTTTACCGAGTTTTCAAACTATGATTTACTTTGTTTTCAAACTGGTTTTTGTTGAGAGTTTTAATGAGATATATGTTGAAATTATACTTGTTTCAAAGGATTTCTGGAAATTGGTTTTCGAACTTGTGTACTTAATGAATACTTTATGGTGACTTGGTGATTTACTGTTTTTGTGAATTGGTGTATCTGTGCTGTGTGTTTTATATTTCTCAGACTGTGATTTATTTTCATTACTACTGAGTTGGCGTACTCATAAAGACTCCCTGTGCCTCTATGCATAGATTCAAGTAGATTTGGAGTAGTACCTACCTTGTTCGTTAGCAGCAGTTCACGAGATTTCGAGGTAGTTGTCCAGCGTCCACAGCTTCTCCATTTCCCTTCCTCATTTAGTTTTGGCATTTGATCCAGAGACATATATTATAGTTTTAGTAGAGTTAGATTTACTTATTCTTAGATGCTCATGATTATTGACTCCAGTCTTGGGAGGTTTTGTTTAGACTATTATTGGGGCGCTAAGACTAAATTACACTATTCTATGCTTGGTTGCATGCTTATTATTAAATTGTGAACTCTTATAATTGAACAAACGCGCAGTAAGGTGATGGTTGGCTAGCCTAGTTCCACGATAGGCGCCATCACGGCCTGTTAGGATTTGGGGTCGTGACAAGTTGGTATCAGAGCTCTAGGTTGCATAGGACTCAACGGTCATGAGCATGTTTAGTAGAGTCTTGCAGACCGGTACAAAGACGTCTATACTTATCTTCGAGAGGCTGCAGAACTTTTAGGAAACATCTCTATTTTTCTTGAACTCTATCGTGCCATCTATTGATTCGAGAAATCTAAACTTATGTCGTTTCATTCTCTCACAGATGGTGAGGACACGCAATACCGATCAGGGTGACCAGACACTAGCCAGACCCAGAAGGGGTCGGGGCCGTGGTAGAGGTAGGGGACCAGCCCGCGCTACAGTCGGGAAAGTACCCCAGGATCCCCCTATAGTTCAGGATCAGGTTCCCGCCGATGGTGATCCAGTGGGACATGCTCAGGCACCGGCAATGCCTATTGTTATTCAGGGTCTTCAGGATACCCTGGCTCTGATATTGACGGTGTGTTCCAGTTTAGCTCAGGCAATTGCTATGTCCACCACTGCTACTGCAGCTCAGGCCGGGGGAGGCAATCAGACTCCAGCTTCCCCGACACCTGAGCAGGTTGTACGGGGTATTCAGACACCGGGAGAAGCCCCAGCTCAACCGGTTGTCCTAGTCCAAGATTTTGTGGTTCCAGCTATGCCCGAGGATAAGCAGCGTAGACTGGAGAGGTTCAACAGACTTAAGCCTTCGACTTTCAGTGGCACAGAGGGTGAGGATGCCCAAGGTTTTCTGGATAAATGCCAGAGGATACTACGTACTGCGGGTATTTTGGAGACTAGTGGGGTCTCGTTTGCTACATTTCAGTTTGCTGGTGCTGCATTTACTTGGTGGGAGTCATTCAAGAGGCGTAGGCCGGTTGGTTCAACACCTCTCACCTGGCAGCAGTTCCCCACGATCTTTTTGGAGAAGTATGTTCCTCAGTCCTACAGAAAAGAGCATCGCAAACAGTTTGAGCAGTTACGTCATGGAGAGTTGTCAGTTACTCAGTACGAGATGAGGTTTTCTGAGTTGGCCAGACATGCTTATGGGATTGTCCCTACTGACAGGGAGAGGATTAGGAGGTTTGTAGATGGTCTTACTTATCAGCTTCGGATCTTGATGACCAGAGAGATAGTGTCTGGAGCTACATTTGAGCAGGTTGTTGACATTTCTCGGGATATTGAGTCGGTTCGTAGGCAGGATCGCGAGGAGAGAGAGGTCAAGAGGCCTCGGGGAGCAGGTAACTTCAGTGGTTCCCCTTCTAGAGGGCAGTTTCAGCACAACAGAGGTCGTCCATTTAGACCTCCACAACTAGTTCTCCCAGCTTATAGTGGTGTATCTTCGGGGCAGGGTCCTCGCAATTCTCATCAGGGACGTTCATCCTTTAGTGACCTTCCAGCTCAGAGCTCCGCTCGAGCATCATCTTATCAGGGTTCTTATATGCATGGTTCGTCTGGTGGTTATCATGGTGGTAGGGGTTTTCGTCAATTTTCATCTCCAGCGCCAGGTAGTTGTTATGAGGGTGGAGAGTTCGGACATGAGAGGAGGCAGTGTCCCCGTCGTCCTAGTAGTTCAGCTCAGCAGAGGGTTCAGCCCTCGGCTTCAGCCCCAGTCACTTTACCACCTACCCAGGCCACTAAGGGTGGTGGTCAGGCAGCTAGAGGCCGTCCTAGAGGGGGAGGTCAAGCATGTGGAGGCCAGCCACGTATTTATGCACTTCCAGCTAGGCCTGATGCTATGGCGTCAAATGCGCTGATTACAGGTACTATTTCAGTTTGTCATAGTGATGCTTTGGCTTTATTTGACCATGGTTCCACGTACTCTTATGTCTCATCCTATTTTGCTCATTTTCTGAATATGCCATGTGAGTCTCTAGTTACTTCTGTTCATGTTTCGACTCCGGTGGGCGATACTATTATGGTGGACCGTGTGTACCGGTCGTGTCTTATATCTTTTGGGGGGTCTGGAGACCCGAGTGGACTTGATGTTACTCAGTATGGTTGATTTTGATGTGATT
>ML269834.1:0-11410 GCA_005239495.1 Nicotiana undulata
ATCTTGAATTATAAAATATAATCCAAATTCTTTTATGGATTTAAAATTTATATGCCTACATATTTATTGTCGTACCTACCGTCATGGGCGAAGCTACACTATGGTAAGGGTGGTCAATTGACCACCCTTCGTAGAAAAATTACACTGTTTATATAGGTAAAATATTAAATTTTAGAAGTATATAACGTATATTGAACACCCTTTGTAAAAGATCTTTTTACTTCATTCATATTTGAACACCCTATGAAAAATTTCTAGCTTTGCTACTGCCTGCCGTTCATACAAGCACTACTTGAATTATTGAAAATATTGTACTCTCCCTCCATCCCTTTCGTTAGGTAAACCTATTTGATTTTTAGTGTGTGCTAAAAAGAATCGCCCCTTTTCATATTTAAAAATAATTTATCTTTATATAATGACTAACAATCATATTTATATAATCTTTATTTGAGTGGTTTACAAACAACTAGCAAAGCAGACTGCAGAAGAACTCTGAGAAGACTTTTGGTAAGCGGAAGAACACTTTGTGAAGGAACAACGCAACAATGGCGGATCCTGTAATTGGTGCTACTGTTCAAGTTGCGCTTGAGAAGCTGCTTTCTCTCTCTATTGAGGAAGTCAAAAGTTTAAGGGACTGTAACAAAGATCTCGAAATGCTGATACAAAATGTATCCATGATCCAAGCTTTCATTCACGATGCTGAAAGACGACAAGTTGAGGATCAGGCTGTGGAACAATGGCTCAAGAGGCTTGAGAGAGTTGCTGAAGATGCTGAGAATGTGTTTGACGAATTCAGATTTGAATCTCTCAAAGCAAAAGTGACGAAGATCCGAAAGAGCCCAATAAGAAAGGTCAGTGGTTTCTTTTCTCATACAGCTTTTAAGAGCAAAATGTCTCACAAAATAAAAAATATCAATGAAGAGTTGTGGACTATCAATCAGTTAGCCAATACCCTTAGTCTCCAACCACTAAGAGGCCCTTCTCGGCAAATACTACCAATTCGAGAAACAGATTCTGTGGTAGTTGCTTCTGATGTTGTTGGTAGAGACAAGGATGTTGCTGAAATAAAGGAGAAGATGTTGAACATGAGAGGGGATGTTGTTCTATGCACCATTCCCATAGTCGGTATGGGAGGTTCAGGCAAAACAACTGTGGCTAAGAGAATTTTCAGTGATGAACAGATCAAGCAACAGTTTGAAAAGAGAGTTTGGTTGTGTCTACCTGAAATGTTAGAAACTAAGAGCTTTCTTGAATTGATGCTCGAATCATTGACAGAAAGGAAACTTGAGGTCCAAAGTAGGGATATAATAGTCAAGAAGCTGCAAGATGAATTGGGAGGAAAAAGGTATTTGCTTGTCCTGGATGATTTGTGGCGTGTTGACCCTACAATATTGTGGCACGATTTCTTGGACACCTTGAAAGGAATAAATACATTAAGAGGAAACTGCATTCTTGTGACTACTCGTAGGGATCAGGTGGTATCCTCTGTAGCAGCAGATCCTCATAAGTTGAAAAAATTAACAGATGATCATTGTTGGTCGATTTTTAAACAGAGAGCATTTGTTGATGGGAAGGTTCCAGAAGAATTAGTGAGCATGGGCAACAGGATTGTTGAAATGTGTAAAGGTCTACCATTGGCAGCAAGTGTGTTGGGAGGCCTCTTATGCAACAAAGAAAAACATGAATGGCAGTCAATTCTTGAGGGCAATCCCCTTGTTGCAGGCGACGATGATAGTAGCTTGAAGAAAATACTAAAACTCAGCTATGATTATCTACCATTTCCACATCTGAAAAATGTTTTGCTTACTTTGCAATGTTTCCAAAAGATTTTGAGTTTGAAAAAGACCAACTAATCCAACTTTGGATGGCAGAAGGATATGTTCGTCCATTTCAAGAGACCACTGTGATGGAAGACGTTGGGAACAAGTTTTTTCAACTTCTGTTGCAAAATTCCTTGTTGCAAGATGTTAAGCTAGATGAGCACAACAATATAACACACTGTAAGATGCATGATCTTGTGCATGATTTGGCTGAAGATATTTTAAAATTTAAACTATTTGATGCAAAGACGGATGGTGGAGATAATCCTTCTCAAGTTCGATACTTTGGACGGAACTCACCAAGAGATCAAATAGAGAAGATTAATGAGCCTGGACGTTTGTGCACGTTGTTCTGGAAAAGCAGCGATATGGCTGAAGATATGCTATTGAGATTTCAGTTCTTGAGAGTTTTAAATTTGTCCCAGTCAGGCATCGTGGAGTTGTCAGCCTCAATCGACAAGCTAATATACTTGAGATATCTTGATCTCTCTGGCACTAACATTGACGCCTTACCCAACTCCATTTGCAAGCTCTACAATTTGCAAACACTTAGAGTCAATGACTGCAATGGCCTCAAGGGGTTTCCAGATGAGATGGAACACATGATAAGTTTGCGACACATATATTACGACTCTTATTGTCAGATACTTAACATGGGGAAATTGACTTGTCTTCAAACGCTACAGCATTTCAATGTGGGTGTAGAGAAAGGCCGTCGAATAGAAGAATTAGGTCATTTGAAAAACATTAGAGGTAAATTGACGATCAAGGGTCTGCAATTGGTCCGTAATAGAGAAGAAGCTGGAAGAGCATACCTACAGGAGAAACCAAATATCTACAAGCTGGCATATTTATGGTCCGATCGTGAACCGGAAGGATGTGAAACCAATGATGAGTATGTTTTGGATGGTCTTCAACCGCATCCTAACTTGAAAACCTTAGAGGTAGTTGACTACTTGGGGACTCGATTTCCTTCATGGTTCAATGAAGAATTTCTACCAAATTTGGTCAAGTTGACATTAAGTGGGTGCAAAAAGTGCAAAGAAATTCCATCTCTTGGCCAACTTAAATTCCTTCGGCATCTCGAGCTGGTCGGGTTCGATAAGGTGGACTGCATTGGACCTGCATTTTATGGTGTTGATGTTAACAATAATCGATCGAGCATCAATAACGCCAATATCCTAGTGTTCCCGTTGCTCAAAGAACTGGCATTGAAGCATATGACTAGCCTCATTGAGTGGAAGGGAGTGGAATTGATGCCAACAAGAGATGGTGGTCGAGACAGAGTTGTAGTAAGAATGTTTCCTGCGCTTGAGAAGTTGAGCATTTTCAATTGTCGGCGGTTAAAAAGTACTCCAAATGAATTTGAAGTCCTACGTGAATTAAGCATCGAAAAAGTTGACAGTGAAATGCCATTGTTGAACTTGTGCAGCTACTTGACATCTCTCGTAGAGCTTACTGTCCGTAATGTGAAAGAGCTCACTTGTCTTCCAGATGAGATGCTACGCAACAATATTTCTCTTCAGCATCTATCTGTCTCAAGATGCGAAAAGTTTCGTGAATTGCCACAAAGTTTGTACAATCTCCATTCTCTTAAGAGCTTAGAGATAATTGAGTGCACCAATTTCAGTTCCGTTCCTGTTCCCAGTGGAGAGAATCATTTGACTTCCCTCCGAAATCTGGAGTTTTACAGTTGTGATAGATTGACCAGTTTACCAAGTGGAATGCTAGAGGGTTGTCGGTATCTGGAATCTTTGTTGGTCAGCGACTGTAACAACTTAGTTTCCTTGCCTTTACATGTGTGGGAAATGCCTTCACTTTCATATTTAAATATATCAAAATGTCCCAAGTTGAATAGTGTACCCGCAAGGGGCCTTGACCATCTCACTGGGTTATGGGGATTGAACATTGGTCCTTTCTCAGAGTTGGTGGATTTCGAGGCATTCCAATTGATGTTTAATGGCATTCAGCAGCTATCGTCCCTTCGTACATTGTGGGTGTGCGGACGTGCGAGCTGGGATCTGCCCTATCAGCTTATGCAACTCTCTTCCCTAACACACATGGGAATAAGTAATTTCGGAATCGAGTCCCTTCCTAAGAACCTTCACAACCTTACTTCTCTTGAAAGGTTAGACCTTCAGAGCTGCGAACGGCTACAACATGTGGACTTCTCAGGTGTCATGCCCAAATTACGGAGACTAGAGATCTTTAATTGTCCTTTCTTAGAGGCTCTGTCGGGTCGGGTCGTCAGCCTTGTTTCTTTGGAAAAGTTATATTTATTTGACTGCAAAAAACTACAGCATCTGCCATCCGGAGATGACATGCGACGCCTCACCAAATTACGGTGGCTGACAATTAATGAATGCCCACAGTTAGAAGAAAGTTGCACCAATCGGAGTGGCCCAAACTCCCAGTGGTCCAAGATTTCCCATATTCCACTAATTGTCATTGATTGGAGAACCATTCAGAACTTAGGCCTCATTTGTTTTTCTTAAGATTAAGACGTCTGAATCTGAATACACATCTGAATATCAAGATGTGTATTAAGATTAAGACGTCTGAATCTGAATACACATCTGAATATATTAAGATGTGTATTAAGATCTGAATAGAAATAATTAAGACTGTTTGATTTTTAACATCTGAATATATAAAATTTATCTTTACTTAAAAATTAATAAACATAAAATTCAAATGAAATACTAGCTAATCTAATATTCTATCAATAAAATATATAGTTTTTTAAAATATGATAGTTGTTGGTGGTGATGGCTAACGGGTGAATGCCGACTAGAGGCGGTGGTTGGTGGTAGTTTTGGTTGATGATGGTGGTTCATGCTAGTAGCTANTTTAAAAACAAACGCACTTAATGTCTGAGATCTGAATGATTAAGATTCAAACCTCCATTAAGTGCAAACAAATGAGGCCTAAGTCTCTCTTTTTCTAACTCTTTCATCAAGCCAGGAATGTCTACATTCCCTTACATTAATTCAATCCTTTTTCTTCCTAATCAAGAAATAAAAAAATTTAAAAAATTCAATCCCTTTTCTTCCTTATCAATTTTCTTTTTAAAAACGAAAACAATCATTTTTCTTGTAATTAGTTGACATTTTTCAAAATGCAAAATTGTCAGTGAATTGGATCTGTGCTTTCCCTTCAGCATTCTTCCACTTCAAACTGTTGGGACCGGGTTGAACCAATAGTTGTTCTTCAAATTCTTCATCAAACAAAGAATATCTATATTTCTTTAAAGTTGTGGTTTAATTATGAAAATTTATGTTCTTTCTCATAGGTGAGTAGGTCATATATCATGCTACAAGGTTGCTGTAGCAGTCTCTACTGGACATGGAATCTGTGGTGAGTTGTCTAATTTGTGGTGCGCTCTGGTCTGAATTTTGTTGAGGACAGAATCTTCGCCTGTAGAATCATTACTGGTCTCTTTCATGATTATTTGGTAAAGACTACAGAATCTCTCAAATGAAAGGAGCAATCCCGTCTCCATATATGTATTCTTGTCTCCCTTGTTTGAGCTGATTTCTAGTGTTTGACCTTACACCATAGAGTTAGTTCCTAAGAAGCGCGTCTTAGGTTCTGGGAAAATATGTTTGTTTGGCATGATCCTCAAGCTTCCAAGATGCACTTCATAGGGGGGGTCGGGGGATAACAACAATTTTTAAGTACTACTAATGCTTATGGAGTATACAATATTCTCTGTGGGTTATTTTGATATAAATATAACATTCGTTTTACGATTTAAAGAAAATATGAGACAAGCACCTCCTATTTTAAGTGTTTCTGATAAAGATCTGCATCAAATGATGAATATGTCCTTTTCTTTGAGGATCGCTTCACTTTACCTTTTTTATTCTCCATATTGTATGCGTAGCTGTTAAAATATCAGTTTTGAAAGGGAATGCTTTTGTTAATTGCAAGGAGATTTAGGGTGTAAGCTGGTAGGGAAAGCCTACATTAGTTTCTCTCTATTCGGTGCTTCACTCAATATGATTCTTCCATTTGTTTTCCTTTGCCCGAGCTTCAGTCCATACAATTACATTGATGATAGGGAGTGTTTATTGCAGTCTCACAATATTTAAACTCCACCTAATTTTCTCATTTCTTTTGTTGTATTAATGTCTGACCCTCCTCTCTCTCAATCTGTCCAAAAGAAGAATCTTCGTATTTAGTTTATCTATTCAAGTGCTATGGGGAAGATAATAAAGCATTGAAATCTGTTTATGAGCTATTTATGAGTTGAAATCTATTTAGTTGATGTCATGACTGGTATAATCAGTTTCTTCTGCATAAGAGAAGGAGAAATGTAGATAGGGAACCAATGACCCTCTTGTCACTTGAATGTTCATATTCTAAAAGCGTTGACATGGAATTCTTAGATGCAAGACAATTTTCATTTTTGGACCGACATGTGATCTCCATTGATAGTAGAGGCTTCTCCATATTTTGCCGACTGTCTTCAACAGTATCTCCTTTTTCCTGTTTAATTTTCAGGGGACAGATTGGAATATCATGCACAGTGGTGCCATTGGAGGCTTTGATGGCACAAAGCTCAAATTCGAGGTAAGTTTTTGTTCCTAAAAGATTGCAAATGATATCAGTACTTTTTTCTCTTGATTAGTTTTTCTTTTTCCCCTAAATGCTACTTTGAAATCATCCTACTTACCTATCTCTTTTACCTTTCTTATAAGTAAATTGAAAACTCTCAAGGAACAATCCCAAGTCTCATATGTTGTAGAAATCCATATAAGCTTCTTAATATACTCATAAAAGAATTAATCTTTATGTCTCTGCAATGTTGGATTTGTTTTCATGCTTTAGACAGTAGAACTATATATGTATGCCAAACGCTTGTTGTTACTATAATTGCTCCTTTCGTTAAAACCTTCATGATCGAAAGATTTCAACAAAGAAATTTACAAAAGACAACTATGTCTTGAATTAACAATCCAAAAAAAAAAAAAAAAAAAAAAAAAGGAACTGCTATGTCATGAATCTTACAGCAAAGAGTGCTTTATTGGCTCTTAAAACGTCCTTACAGGTATCTGTTCATCTTAACAGGTTTTGCTTTCTCTTATAGCGTCTTTTTTTCGGTTGTTTCTTGTAATGATATGCTTCTCCATTCTCCAAGAATGAAATGTTTGCCAAAACTGACTTTTTAGTTTTTACCATTTCCTGTGTTTCAGATTCATGGTTGAAACAACATCATGATTGGGAAGGGAAACAGCATTTCTTAGATTTGATTCAGTGTCATGATTGGGAAGGGAAACTGCATTTCTTATAGGGTGTGGCCCTCCTTGGATCCTGCGCAAACACGAGATGCTTTGTGCACCGGACTGTTTTTTTTTCTTTTTAATTTGCACTTGGCTGAAGCTGGATCAGAGACATTATTTCTTTGTATGAGGAAAATCCTGGACTAAGATTTGACATCAGAGGCCTTTCCTGCACAATGTACATGCTACACCTGCCTCTTCTTATAAACAGAAAGTTTTGTCTCCACCAAACAGTTTAAACTTTTAGCACTTATTTACTCACACTTCAAAATGCCATTTTACTCTTTGATTGATTCGATGAGATGATCGTTGATTCCTATGACGAAGCGGCAAAGACGTTGATGTGCAGTTGTGTTAACTTTGGTGCTTTTTTGAGTATGTGGAAAGGAAAAGGAAGTGGATTTAGGTTAATTTGATAATCAACTTGATTATTTTCAAACCATTGATTTAAATGTATTTTGATTTTAAGTTTCTTGTATCAGTGAGCTTTTTCGAGTTTGTATTAGTAAACAAGAGCAAGTGACGTGATAAAATTGGACTAGTGAAGTGCAAACGGCTACAGCAAGTGGACTTCTTAGATGACATTGCCAAATTACGGAATCTGGAGATTGATGATTGTCCATTGTTAGAAGCTCTACCAGATGGGCTCGTCAACGTTGTTTCTTTAGAAGAGTTAGTTTTATTGAACTGTGAAAAACTACAGCATCTGCCATCTGGAGATGTTATGCGACACCTCATAAAATTAGTGTACCTGGTAATTGAAGACTGCCCACTGTTAGAAGAAAGTTGCACCAATCAGAGTGGCCCAAACTCACAGTGGTCCAAGATTTCCCATATTCCAGAAATTTACGTAGGATAAAGAATTCAAAACTTAAGTAAGTCTCTATTTCCCTTTCAGTTTCTGAGTCAATTTGTTTTTCTTCTATCCTCCATTCATCTTCTCTCCTTTAGTTTGTCCAAACTTTTCATTCCCCAAACTAATACACGAAAAAGGTTTTATATTAATTCAATACTTTTTTCTTGCAATTATATGAAATCAAGAAAGATGCAAAGTTATCAGTGAATTGCATCTATGCTTTCCTTTCAGCACTTTGCTCTTTCACTTGAAAGTAATTGTTGTTCTTCTAATTCTTCATCAACGAGGAGTATGTACTTTCGTCTAAAGATGTCATTTAATCATGAAAATGTGTTCTTTCTCACAGGTAACAAGATCAAATGTTGTGCTAGAGGGTTGCTAGCTGTGGTATATCAAGTCAAAATCTATTGGCGGTAATCACGTTGTCTATGTTTCCGTTCAGTCTCTGCAGAAGAATGATATAACAAGTTTGTCAAGTTCTTTTTGGCATTCCGTTCCACAGAGGAACCACCACATTTGTTTTGTACACGAGCCGATGTGGCAGCCTTTCCTGAGCAAAATTGGAATATGTGGTTGTTGAAGTGCACTCTGGCCTGAATTTTGTTGAAGGATATGATCTTCAGCTGTAGACTCATAACTGGACTCTTTCAGGTTTAAGGTCTAACTCTCTTCAACTGGTGCTAAATAATGACTCAAATGCATTGCAAAAGGTTGCTCTAAAGTTTAGAATTTCAATCAAGTTTACTGAAAGTCCAAAAAGAGATTATTCCCATTCAGGCCTGCCTTGTTTGGTTACTGAGCAACCTCTGAAGTCTACATAAAAGGGCAGCCCGGTGCACTAAGCTCCCGCTATGCGCGGGGTTCTGAAGTCTACATACAAATCATAAAAAACTCAAAGCTTATAGGGTGCTCAATTAGAAACTACACGTGTTTGTTCTCCGTCTTTAGATGTCTGTGGTTGCATTTTTATTTCCCGTGTTAGTATCTCAATTTCTTTTATTGTATTAAAGTCTGACCCTCCCCTCCCATGTAAGTAGGAGGTTGCTGTGGTACAAAGACAAATTGTGTGTGCACTATTAGCTGCACCTTGCTCTCATGCCGGCCAAGTCTTAAACTTGTGTTGAAGTATGCTCACGAACAATGTCGTCAATTTTTATTTTATTTCTCAACTTCTATTCTCATGAAAATGCTATACTACTTACCAGTCCATTCGAATCGTTGTGGCAGTCTGAAAGAGCTCTATTTTTGGACCTTTATCTATTGATAGCTTCTCCTGATTCACTGCTACTTTTCGGCACATTGTAACTATATTGACTCTCTTCATACAGTTGTAGGGATTAATTTCTTTCTCAAAAGGTTATATCTAGTTTGCCAGTAGAATCAGTCTGATGTCTGACTTTGTTTCAGCTGCTCATTCTCTACTTTAATCTTTCTTTCTCCAACTTCACTAACTGTCTTTTGATCTTGTCATGGATCCGTACAGACAAAAGCAGGTTATGACAAGGAGTGCAAGATCTGCACACGACCCTTCACAGTGTTTAGTGGAGGCCTGGTCAGTATGCGAGATACAAAAAGACTGAGATCTGTCGGACCTGCAGCAAATTGAAGAATGTTTGTCAAGTTTGCCTATTGGATCTTGAATATGGTTTTCCAGTTCAGGTCCGAGACACTGCTCTCAGTATCAACTCAAATGATGCCATCCCGAAGAGTGACGTAAATAGAGAATACATTTTGTAGAGGAGCATGACCGCAGGTTATGTGAATTACTAAGTGGAAGCACAGTTTATTGTTATGACATGCTATTTAACTCATTACTCGCAGAGCAATTTAAAATTATTCATACGTAACAAGGACATAGAATTACTTGGCTGAAGCGTTAGGCCCCTCTCTCTTTTCTTTTCTTTTTTTCCGAAACTGAATTTACTTTCTTAAAGAGGATATATACTTACCAGTAAATACTTCTCACTGTCTTCCCGCCCCACCCCCTCCCAAAAAGGCGATGACGTTGATACTGCAAACCTACAACAACAACAATTACTTAAGTGTCCAAACTTTGAGCTAAAACTATCTGTTAAGGTTAAGTTTTGACAATTTTTGAAGCTGTAGTTATTATTGGTCTTGTCCTCCTCCCCCCTTCTCCAGGTCTTGCAGGGAATCACTTAGGGATGATGTAGTGTTTTGAGATTAGGAGAAGATGGTGAAACCAAGGTTTTATATAAATTAAAAGAAGCACCTCGACGAAAAAGCTGATGTTTGTGATGCTGTCAATATATTGTGTTTCATAGTTTTTGCAGCTAAAAAATGCCGATGTGTTGTAATTGCTTTTCTACTGCTGGCAATCTTTATTCCTATACTCTATCAGTGCCTTATTCCTTTCTGGTTTCTTAATCCCCTCCGCTTGTGTATGGTTTCTACCTTCTTGGGGTATCTTTAGTTACTATGCCTGTTCAAATCCTTGCACTCCACAACCAACACTGGAGGATTGCCAAAACTAGCAAGGGTCCTTGACTCCTTGTTACAACCCAGTCAACTTGATGGTTATCGACATAACTAAGTTAGATATGTTAATCTAGAAAGATAGCATTGTCACATGAGCAATCAGTGAAATATTCTATGCACTTTTGGGACACACCTTATTACATGATTACTAGGCTAATTATGTGTAGATGTAATTCAAAATACAGTTTGCACAAAACTAAGCAATTAAATAACCGGGATCCGAAATTAACACTTGTTAAGAAAAAGGATAGCTTAATCCCATACGGCTTGGAAATGGGTCCTTTCAACTTGAATAAAGATATCCTTGTTAATTTACTTTTACAACAGAAGACAAATTTTCCTCAGTTACTAATTATTCCTACGGTATTAATAAAATTGGGGTATGCAAAATAAATAATTTCTTCAGAATTCTTGAAAAATTCACCAAAACTTTTCTGAAAAAGAACTTTAAGATGTATTCAAAAGTAACATTGCTATATCAATGTCACGACCCCAAATCCTAACAGGCCTTGATGGCGCCTATCGTGGAACTAGGCTAGCCAAGCATCACTTTACTACGCTTTTGTTCAATTATAACAGTTCACAATTAAATAAGCAAGCAACCATAGCATAAATAATATAAATAGGTCTTAGCGTCCCCATAATATCCTAAACAACCTCCCAAGAACTGGAGTCAATAGTCATGAACATCTAAGAATAAATATATCTAACTCTGCTAAAGCTATAATATATGTCCCTGAATCAAATGCTAAAACTAAATAAGGAATGGAAATGGAGAAGCTGTGGACGCTGAACAGCTACCTCGAAATCCCGTGAAATATTGTTATCGAACCTGCGTCAGCTACTGCTGCGAGCTAGTACCTGGATCTGTGCACGGTGGCACAGGGAGTCTTTATGAGTACGCCAACTCAGTAGTAATGAAAATAAATCACAGTCTAAATAATATAAAC
>ML269835.1:0-20893 GCA_005239495.1 Nicotiana undulata
GTTCAGATTTTTATCATCAATATGGGCTTAAGGAATAATTTCCAATCGAAAGATATTAATTTTTCTCAAAAATCCGAATTCGGTCAAAACCCGATCCCCGGGCCCGCGTCCCGAAACTCAGAAATTTTTACAGAAAAGTGTTCTTCATCTTCCCACGAGTCCGTACATATAAAGAACACCAAAATCGGAGTCCATTTGACCCCTCAAATCGCCCCTTGAAGGTCTCATAATCTCATGCCCGAAAATCCTATTTTTTCTACTATTTTTCATGAATTAAAGGCTGGGATTATGGTCTATAACCACCCATAAACGAGTTTTAATGATCAAAATACTTACCTCTGTGATACCCAATGATTTTCTCCTTCAAGAATCGCCCAAAAAGCTCTCCTCCGCTCAACAATGGTGTAAAAGAGGGTTTAAGTCGCGGAGGGTTTATTATTTAACTGCCCAGTTATTAATACACTGCGATCGCGATGAACAAATCTCCCAGGCCCACAGAAGTCCCTACGCGATCGCAGCATAAGCCACGCGATCGCAATTCGATGGAACCTCGACCCACGCGATCGCAACCCTTCTCACGCGATCGCGAAGAACAACTGACNACTGAACTCCAAAGCTACGCGATCGCCACCCTTATTCCGCGATCGCGATGAACAAATTCACCCTGGTCCATATTAACCCTACGCGATCGCAGCATAAGCCACGCGATCGCAGTGAATAACCTTCAGCTGTGAAAACAACAGAAACAACAGTGTTTTTAAGTCCAAAATGCTCGTTAATCACCCGAAATCAACCCCGAGCCCCTCGGGACCCCAACCAAACTTACCAACATATCCCATAACATCATTCAAACTTATTTGCACTCTAAAAACATCAAAACTAACATCAAAACACCAAAATTACATCGGATTCAAGCCTATGATTTCCAAAAACTTCCGAAACGCGCATTTGATCAAAAACCCAACCAAATCATTTCCGAATGACCTGAAATTTTCGAATGACCTGAAATTTTTGCGGGCAAGTCCAAAATGACCTAACGAAGCCCATTCCGACCCTCAGATCAAAATCTCGCCTACCAACCGGAATTCGCCAAAATACTAACTTCGCCAATTCAAGCCTAATTCTACATCGGGCATCCTAAAAATATTCTGAACACACTCCTAAGTCCCAAATCACCTAACGAAACTATCCGAACCATAAAATACGTATTCCGAGGTCGTTTACCAATAAGTCAACTCTTAGTTGACTTTTCCCATTTTAAGGTTGTTCTTAAGGACTAAGTGACTAAATTCTCATTTAACCATTTCGATTTCAAGCCTATCATCTCTAACACATTAATAATAGAATAACCAACATATACTAAGCCACTAACAACAGTTAAAATGCAGGTTTTACGTAACGACAGACCGGGTTGTTACAGTCACTCAACTTTTAAGGGCCCATGACCATGAGCATAAATTTTAAGAATATTGTTAAAAAATATTTTTGAGATAAAGAAAATAAAAGTTAAATTATGTTAGAACATATATATGCTTGAAATTCAAAAGTCAGGGATATGTCATGTTTGAACTCTCATTCTGAAACGTGTATTTGCTGAAGCGAGCACATGTGCAAGAAAAGGAAAATTATGTTGCGAAAGTGAACCCTTACCATGACGATCATATTTTACATTGGAAAAGAAAAGAAGAAATCACAGAGCGTAAATCGAAATATAAAAGATAAGCATGATACCATTTTGTGATTTATATTACTGTTTATATGACTACTCCTCTCCATTCTATATGTTGTTGGTAGAGTGACAAAGCATTGATTTTTTAAAAGAATCTATGCTTTATGTAGTGTGGAGGTATAGGAAAAAGAAAGACCAAGAGTCAGAAAAACTAATCAAGAGTAGTGGAAGAGTTTCGCAACGTTAATACAATAATTATTACAATATTATTGTTGTGATATTTAGTTTATTATTCTTTGAAGAGGAAGAGAGTAAGATGTAATTATAAAGAGAATCTGAAAAGTCATCGGTTGTTTTAAGGTAGTCCATAAATGGAGAAATAGGGGGAAAAGGCAAAACAAATTAGAAAAATAAAATAAAAATATGCATTCAAGTCTAAGATAAATAAAGATTTCCATTTTATTGATATATATTGCTTCAAATCGAATTTCTTGCTCATCCTACGATCTACTTTGTTAATTACTATATACATTATAAATAAAAATTGTTTAAGTAGTAGAAGTGAATATTGCATATATTATGCATCAAATACAAGGGGGAAAATGATGAATAAATACTTCAAATTTGGAGTAATGGTTCGCTACGAGCACATCACATTTTGAATTCAATAAGGTGTAAATCTTATACAATATTTGATAGAATAATTTAATATACTTCTATAGATATTTAACATTTATTGGAATGTAAATTTACTTTTTGATACAAAATTATATAGGATATGTAGTGTTTATAGGAAGGGAAAATTGGTCTTTCAGCTTTGGAAGGACATTTTAGTAAATTACTTCACCTAAATGTGTTCATGCTTATAATATATTATGATTTTATTTTATCATTTACACTACCTTTTTATACAATAAATTTATCCCGTATCATATTTTTCTTTAAAATATTACAAATTTTGTTCTTAATATTGATGGTGTCATGAAACAGGGCAATCGATACAATCTATACAAATATTGTATTTATCAAACGATATAATAAAATATCATATAATACAATACGATACGTTATTAAACGATATGTAACAACCATCCAAACGTAAGGTTAAAAATTTAAAAATTTGAAACTTTTTATTAACTAATATATAATTAGAAATTACGTATATATTTATGGGGTCTTAAATATTTGGGGTCTAAGGCAAGGGTTTCGCCTGCCTAAGAGCCGCCATTTTTCTTTTTTGGTTGGTCGAAAGGAGAACATATATATTAAAATTACATTACAGAGCGTTGGTTAAGCAGTGTAAAAAATGATAGCAGCTATTTCGTGGGTTCCCAAAGGGGTTGCAAAGCCAGTTCCAGCTGCGGCTGAGCCCCCTTCAAAGGAAGAAATTGAGGAGCTTTTGAAGTGTGGCCTCCTTGATAAAAGGTTTTTTTTTTTTCTTTTCTCTTTTAAGTTTTTTTTTGGTATGCCTAATAGTAAATGATATTGACCTATTTAATACCTTGAATATTTGGTAATTGGAACTGAACTTGATACTGTTATCATGTCTTGCGTCGCCCTAAAGATGTACTGGTCCGTAGGTTTGAAACTATGGTTAGTGAAGGTGTTAACGAGCTAGACCTAAAATCACATGGAAAGAAGTTGTCTCGAAAGAACATCAAATCGTTGGAATCAATGCAGACTTAGCTTTATTTGAGTTGAGCTTAAATTTGTTAGAGAACTTTTAATATTAGTACTATTACTTCACTTGAGTTGAGCTTAAAGAAAGAAGTAAGGATTCATATTGTCGACCCCAACTTTGTTTGGGACTGAGGCGTAGTTACTAGTTATTGTATTGTTTGTATTGTATTGGAACTGAACTTGATAGTTGATACTTCCTTTTGTGTAATCGTTGCTTTGCCTTACTCTTGAAAGTCTGTTGCTTTGCCTTACTCTTGAAAGTCTGTTGCTTTATTTTCCTTGCAGTGAAGTTAGTGATAATGAGGAAGCTGAAGAAGATATGAATGTTGATGAATCCAATGAAAACGAGGATGATGAAGTTGCTGTTGCATTAGCAGCTGCTAATGCACTTGGAAAAGCTACAAAAGATGTCTCTCTTGGAACCGATAACATAACAAATGGTTTAAAGGAATTGAACATGGAAAACTACGATGATGAGGAGGATGGTAACTCAATAACCCTGTTAGCTGATATGTCCATTTGGGTTGAATACTGTTTTTTTTCCTTCATTGTTTTATCTAACGTAGCTGATGAAGCACTCAGGTACCGTGTTCATCTGAACCCAGTATTTTCGACGATGAGCATAAATTTATATATAAAAGTTCATTAATATTGCAACAAATAATAGGTCTGAACCCATAGTTTTAAGAATACAATGGGTTCTGTTTGCAACAAATTATATGTGATACAAAATAAATTGCAACCACAATATAAATACGAAAAAACATGATTTTATTGATAAAATGATGGGGTACATTTCTGTTTGTTCCCTTGATTCTTCTCTCCTGATTATCTCCGTGATTCGAGGGCTGGAGCAGCGTATTTCTCGAACGTAGGATGGTGCGGGCTTTCATGGATTTATTTGATATCCATGAAGTATGTTGTGGATCTTCTTGAATTATTTGATTATCAAGAATTATCCTGCCACTTCTTGATCTCTTTGTGAATATCCCGTGAGTTTATGGGATTTTTGAGAGGATCTCCATTTTTTGAGATGCCTTTTCAAAGGGAATATGTGACCCTTTTTATATGTATGTGTTAGGATTTAGGGTAGAGTAACCTCCAAGAAACGCTGATAGACTCCTAGGATTTCAAGAGTCCTATAGTATCTTGAATAGGATTTAACTTGATCCTTTAAAATTTTGATGTCTACAGGTTCAATGCTTAAAAACTTAAAGGTTGAACCCATGAAACTAAATCCTAAATCCGCCTCTACTGTCACCTAGAGACTAGCTTAGTCTCCACTATGACATATCAGTTTTTACTTGGAAAGCTGTTCCTACTTTTATTCCTAACTTTAAATGGATTTTGATTTAGTTTGCATCTCTTTCTCTCTCATTGCATGTGTTTGGCGTTGTCAGGCATTGAGCTTTTCGGTTCGGGACTCAAAGACTTGTACTACGCAAGTAATGACATGGACCCATATCTCAAGGATAAGGTTGCAGAATGACCATTTGTTTTCCCTTGCGTTGGCTCCTTTGAAGTATTTTCCATTTTACTTACGGATGAAATTCTTCTCACAGGACAGTGACTCGGAAGAGGATGAGGACCTGACAATAAAGCCTGATGATTCTATTATAGTTTGTGCAAGCAATGATGATGATGTCAGTCATCTCGAGGCAAGTAAAACTTACTTCAGACTTACTTATACTTTCATCTGTATGCCCCTTGTAATTTCATTTGGCCACCTTTAATTTTATAACATTCATCCGTGCCAGCAGATTTGGATTTTGGAAGTTTTATCAGATGGTACTGTAAACATGTATGTTCATCATGAGATTATTATTCCTGCGTTTCCTCTCTGCACAGCATGGCTCGATTGCCCTATTAAAAGTGACGAGGGGAAAGGTAAGGTTCTGCTTGAAGTTGAGCTTGCTACTGAAGTTTTTCTCTTAGTGGTAGTCGAACATATATAACTTTCAGAAGCAAGTCTTTGACATCATTTTTACTTCTTATATTTCACTTATATGTTTTTCATTTCTTTTGTCCAGATAATAATTGTTTGGACATGCTTTAGTCATTGACATCATTCTTTTGGCTATTGTTCATTAGCACTTGTTCTTCACTACAAGCCCACTCTGTAGTTGATTTTGCTCTAAAGCCCTTGGCATCCGCACTTCCCTGTGCTTCTTTACCTTGGTAGATTTTCATTAATTTCAGAGGCTAAGGAAATATGCTGCTCACTATGATATAGGAGTACTGCTTTTTTATAATTAGTATTAAGCTAAGAGATTCATTTGCCATATAAGATGACCTTTTAATAAAAATGCTATGATAAAGTCTATTTAAGTTGCATTTCTCTCACCGACCGTTCTCTTGGCCTGTAGCGTTGGTAGAATGGCAGCCACCAGCACAACACACTTGTTAGAAGGCAAACCTTTCAGAACCATCCGCAAACATTAATTTGCGATCGGGCTATATGCTCTTCCATTGTTTCACTCTTTTCTCCTCAGTATTTTTTCTTTTCTTTTACACATTTTACCACCGAAATTAGGCACAATGAATCTATTTGATGCAGTTTGATCTTAGATTTATAATAGTTGATATTTGTATATTTGATGGTGTGCTTCCTTTGCTCATGTTAATAATGAGTTATATGTTGATAGGGAACTTCATAGCTGTGGGCTCAATGGAACTAGCAATTGAAATTTGGGACCTAGACATAGTAAGTGACTGCGCACTGATTTTGATGAACTCCTGACTCACTACTGATCGTATCGCACTATCGTCATTCTTTGTAGATGGATGAGGTGCAACCAGCTGCTGTATTAGGTGGAATCGCTGACATAAAGAAAAAGGGGAAGAAGGTAATCTTTAATCCAATTTTCAATTGGAATGGTCTTGTATGCTAAGTCAGCTTGTTCAGCTGAAATTAGTTTGATGTGTTAAGGTAGAAAACATGTGAACTAGTTTCCAGGCTTCTCTGTTGAATAAAGTAGTAGGTTAATTTCAACACTTGTCCATCACTGACGGGCGGATTTATAGGAACATATACGGGGCACGTGAACCCATGGTCTCTCTGTCAAATTATGTATTTTATGTACATATTTTTTTAAAATTGGTCTAATATTATATGCTGGCACCCATGCTCCAAAAAGATTATATGGTGCACTTGGTTGAATGCTGAGTTAATACGTAGAGGAGTAGGGATCAATTCCCACTTAATACTTTTTTTTTTCTTATTTCTTTTGTGGTGCACCCATGTTATAAAAATCCTAGATCCGCCTCAGATCACTGATGGTCATTGTTAGGCTTTTATCTCTAGTAGTCCCAATTTCCGTCTTACTTCATGCATGTAGGGCTGTCATCTTCCCACTTATATATGATGCTGTTAATAAATTTCCTTCTCTCCTGTCCAAAGGAAACAAGGGCTGCGTATACCTCAACACCAATGTGGACCTTTTTTCCTGCGGGATACCCTACTAAACTGTTAAAAGAGTTGACTGCGTATAATTCAACGTTTGGTGTCTCCATGCTGCAGTGTAACTCATTAATGCATGGATTGTTGGGCATGCCCGATCTTCACAATAGTACTGTATTTTCATGCTTGATATTATGAGGTAGGAACTATCCATATTAGTAGTCTAAGAGGCTCTAATTGATGGCCATGTGAGCAACTTTAGGTGGTGATGTTCTTGATATTGTTAGGCTCTAATGTATAAGAGGCTTGTCTGAGTATTCAAGCAGCTAGTTGGAACTGCAGTATATTAGTTATCGATTTCTGTTATTGGATGTCTTGAAGGGCTTGGACTCAGTTCAACTGACATGTTCTTGGTTAACTCACTCTCTGCGCCTCTACTCTACACTATGCATGATATGCAGGGCAAGCGTATATGTGTCGAAGAGTCGATTATTGGCATTATTAGTTTCTATATTAAAAATTAAATTAACCAATGATATGGTTTGAAGAGAAACCACATCTTCACCCATGAAAAGAAAAAAGAGAAACTACCTTTAAATAACCATTTTGTTGTTTTTCTGTCATGGCAGCAAATCTGGTCAATTTTTGTGAGAGTTGTTTAACACATACCAAATACCAGTGTTCAAATTCTGTAGAAAATGAAAGAAAAGGAATGATAGTTTGCATGGTGGATGGTCTTTACGATTTTTGATAATTGTGTGAACCCAAAATTTACATCTTATGGCCCAGTTACCTACTTCTAAAAAAACTTCTTTTTTCTTACTTGTAGAAAACCATCAAATACAAAAAGGATAGCCACTCCGATTCAGTACTTGGTCTCTCTTGGAACAAGGAATATAGGTATGAATTTCTGATTGATCAGTGTATGTTTGTGTTAGAGAGGTATAGTCAAAGTTCATATGTTGTCTTGTCCAACATTCTATGCAGGAATATGCTTGCCAGTGCTAGTGCTGATCAATCAGTCAAGGTTTGGGATGTGAATACCAGCAGCTGTACTGTTACTATGAACGACCATACTGACAAGGTAGAATCCGAAATTAGCATGCTATTTAAACATCATATTGTTTTGTATCAAGGACCGAAACCCCCCCGATACACTTATAGTCTTTTGTTATGTAGGAGACCTCTTCTGCATGTTAACGTAAACAATATGCATTTACTGTTCTTTGAAATTCTATCTGATCAAAATTGAATAATTTATAGAACATTAATCAGCAGCTTGCTTACAAAATTATGAAAGAAGCAGATTCATCATCTTGCTCCGCTTTGTCAGGTTCAAGCAGTTGCATGGAATCCATTTGCATCACAGATTCTTCTGAGCGGGTCATTCGATCATACAGTTTGCTTGGTGATAAAGCTTTTCTCCTCCTTCCTTTGTGCCCCTTTTTGTTTTGGAAATCTAGGGCTGTGGATTAGCTTCTTAGTTTAAAATGCTAATTCAACTTTCAACATGTCTTGCAGAAGGATGTGAGGCATCCATCTCACAGTGGATATAAGTTTCCAGTTTCCGCTGATGTTGAAAGCTTGGCTTGGGATCCACATTCTGAGCATTCATTTGTGGTCAGTGCTTGCACTGTGTTTATGACTTACCCAATCTATTTTTCAAGGCTTTGTTTGTTTAGTATGCTACATGATTAGATAGTACCTTTAATTCTGTTATGGGAATCATTAGTGTGGAGATTGTGAATAATTTTCTCAACATGGGGCCATTAGTATGGTAACTAAATTAAGGATGGGATTATGTTTGTTTGTTAGTTAAATATACTATGGAATCGGGGGGAAAAAAGGGTGGGGGGGGATGACATTGAAATTATGTGCATATTAGTTTATCTATTTGCTTGCTGAATTTTTTGGCACTTAATTTTATTTAATGCAGAAAAATAGAAGTATTTATCTGTCTCATAGTTCCTATGGACTAAAATGAAAATAAAAACTAGATAAATTCAATCTGCCATGTAATCCTTTCCCCTTGGCCAATCACTAAATTTCTGTTCCCTATAACTGTATGAGACCTAAAAGTTTTTTTGTTAGGATGAATAAATCCGTTTTATAATATGCTTGGAGATTTTAATCTGGATGTGTATTGGACATTAGGAATTGCTGACGAGAGTAGAGTTCCGTAATACTTTCAGGTCAGCTTGGAGAATGGTACAGTTACTAGTTTTGATATCCGTGCTGCTAGTTCGGATTCGAGTTCTGCGACTAAGCCAAGTTTCACCATCCATGCTCATGATAAAGCAGTGTCCTCGATGTCCTTTAATCCTCTAGTCCCAAATGTATGTGAAACCTTTTTCTTTGTTTTGCGTTACCCTTTAATTCGTTTTTCCTTCCTCATTTTCCCCGTGTATTTTTGGCAGCTTCTTGCAACTGGTTCCACGGACAAGATGGTACTTGTTGTCTCTGTTCGCTGCTTATTACCTAGTTTTGATTTATTCCGGGGAATGAGAGCTATTCCACTGATTAATTTAATTAATGTGCTGCAGGTTAAACTATGGGATTTGAGCAACAATCAACCTTCTTGTATTGCTTCGAGGAATCCAAAAGCAGTATGTGATTTGCAAATTTTTGTGGTTGAATATTTATTTGATAGTATTTTTCTTTCAACCTTTCAATAACACAAGGTTTTAGAGGGTTATACATTTTGATTGATGTACTATCATGATGACCACTTCATTTTTTTTGTTATCAGGGAGCTGTCTTCTCTGTTTCCTTCTCAGACGATTGCCCCTTTTTTCTTGCTATTGGTGGTTCTAAAGGGAAGTTGCAGGTAAGTTGTGTTCTCTTTGAAAGGATTAGTTTGTTGTGGCTCTAGTTTCTGTGGTTTTTGGGCTGTAAATGACTGAGAATTTGTCTTTGCTTATCATTTGCAGCTATGGGATGTTTCTTCAGAAGATGCGGTGTTGAAGAAATATGGGAAATATGTCGCGCAAAAAGGGCCGTTGCCCAAATCATAATGTAAATGTAGTTTCTAAATATTGGTTTTGAGTTATATAGGGAAGATATTAGCTAATCTGTCAATTTTGATTTGTGTTTTAGTAGGGTGGTTATTGGTTCCCATATTTATCATATGGTCGTGGTAAATTTTATTGTTGCTTGCCTGGGCCAAGGGACAGAGGAAGTGAAGAATTTGGTGGAATCAAGATAACAAATCATCTCCTCCTATGTATTGAGTTGAGATATCGAATGGTTGGTTTGTTTTTTGAATATAACCTACACAAGATCAATGAACATGTAGTGGGGACCGGGCTCCAAAACTTAGTAAAGATTAAAAAATGTCAGGTGATTTTTTTGTATTTGTTAGGCATTATCTTGTACTTGTGTTGGTGTTGGTGGGAGGTAACATGTTTTCAATAGTGTAATAGTTGAGGTGAAGCTGTTCGGACACTATCCTTGTCGGAAAAAGAAAGTTTACTGAATAGATCAAGATTGTCCTACTTTCAATTTTAGCTTCTTTTTTTTTTAACTTTTTATTGTGCTCACTTGATGGCTAATTTTCTTTACAATTTTCAATGTTCTATTTTCCATTTTCTCAAAAGAAAAATTATCTTTCTTGCATACTTCAATATTTTTTCTATGTACGTATTACTTCCAAATAGGTGCATTTGGATCTACTCATATTAGCCTCGCCCTCGTCCTCTTTATTTTCTTCATTTCTACCGAATATTCTCAATGTAGGGTCTACAATGAACTATTAGGCAAAAACAAATGTAATGAAGAAAAATTTGACAGAGAAAACGTTAAAAATGAAGTTTCTTATTAATATGCCTAACTGAATTTTATTTTCTTAGTTGTAGAAGGGGAGGATCAGTATAAGCTTTTTAATTCTTTTCTTAGTTGGCTATTAGAGAACATCAATTCTTTAATGTAGAGAAGATCAAGGGAACTAATTCATGACAGTGGACCTTTAAATTAATGCATTAGTATTTTTTAGGAAATTTTACCTCCACCTGTAGCAAAGCTTTACATGTTATTTATTATAAATAAATATCTTTTTAAAATATTATTTTCTATAATTACCTTTTAGTTTTTATAGCAAAATATGTATTATGGCCACTTCCTACCGTTAAACCATTAAATATGCTATGTAATATTTCTCTCTCCTACTTTCTGTTCTTTCTCTCACAAGACCACCATATATATGCAACTTCTCTCTCCATGATCTCTCTCCACTATCTCTCTCACAACGCCAGTATCTTTCCCATTCTATATCCACGATTCTTCACTGATTCATCTTCATTGTCTCTCTCAATTTTTAATATTTTTTGCTCCAAAAACTTGTTGTAAGTGTTAAAGTTGTTAGATTTTCGCTGGTACTGTGCTTCTTCTGTTTCTCTTGACTATTTTTTTAGAAATAATCATCACTGTTATGCTTTCACCAGAAAACTTGAAATTTCATCTTTAATGGTTGATTCAACAACTCACAAGAAGGTTACCCGAGGTATACCCATCAAAGCACTCAATTTCGAAGGGCCATCTTTCGATTTGCAAATCACTCAAGCGGAACATGTATTTGTTAGTTCAACAACAAATACAGTTGCAGAATGAGAACAAAAATACGCAACGACACATCGAAACAAACTCAATTTGAGAAATATTCGAAACAATCAACACTTCCTGATGCGGAAAAGAGAAAAAACAAACATATGGATGATGATTAAGGGGTTAAGGGAAAAGAGGCCGATACAAGAATTAGCTCGGAAACACTAAACAAAAAGGTAATTGTAGATGTATTTATTTGTATGTTAGTACGCATATATTGATTATTACCTTCTACAATGTGGTTCTCTTCTTGTATGTTGACGTACTTATATGTGTTAAATAATGCATGTATTGATTTGTAGTTATTACAGTGAATTTTGACTTTTATAATTAGATGTATTTTATTTCATTCAACAACTTTTTAAAATACATTAGTTGTTCTAGTTTAAGTTATGTATTCCAACTAAGTGTTTTCATCTGTATTCTCAAGCCAACTGTATTCTGCTGTATTTAGAACAACAATCATAACTCTCATTTTTTGTGATAATTATCTATGTTTATAAATTCAAATGTTGGGTCCTCTAAGTCCTTGCTTGGATTAAAAACAATGGATCTTTTAGGGTTATCATTATCTGAATCTCCATGCAAACTCATTAATTCATCGTCTGATAGAACACACTCTTCTTCTTGAGTCTGACTAGGAAACTCTGCTAGCATATTTGAGACAAACCCAGACTCAATGTATTTTCCAGTTCCACAAATCTGTTTATCTTTGTTTTTTCCTTTGACGCTAGCTAACTCTGTAATAGAGTTATTGGTTTTATCTAAAATCATGTCATCTTCTTCTTCTTCAGGATAGTCAGAGTCATGGAATGACTCACAATCTTCACTTGTAGCATCACTATCATTACCTCCCTCTGCTATATTCACATCTACCAAGCCTTCTTCGCTATGAAATTGGCCCTCTAAATCAATCACATCATAGCTCCATTGGTCCTCATTTGTATGCTCAACAAATATCTCAATCTCTCTATTCATAGGTATTTCGCGGACAAGGATATATATATCTGAATCATTTGTTAGCAATCTTATACTTGTCTCGAAATGAGGTCTAAACTTGAACCAAAATTTTACTTTTCTATCATCAACATGCAACTTCTTCATACATTGTCTCATCTGGATAATAGAGTTTTCATCTCCCTTACAGTAGTCATAATAATCTATTTGTCCACTAACATAATCCATCTCAGGCTCAAATATCTACCAACCCATATAGTGTAGCTTAATTGTGTACGTATCATGTTCTTCACCTTCATCTGCAAAGAGATTGTAAAAAGAAATATATTGGTTTCATTAAAATAAAGTAAATATAGATTTTAGAAAATGAGAATCTATTACTTCACCTGGTAGGCACCATGCATGTCTTTTTAAATATTAACTAAATTCCTATAATTTGATGTCATTTTTCTGATTAGTAGTAGTTTCAATAAAGAAATTTCTAAGACTTTATTAACCTTCAGTTTATTGTTCACATCTCTAGGGAAAACTTATTTTCCATCTCCCTTTATTTAGCGGAAAATGAAAAAGAAGAGGACCAGAAGGAAATTATGAAGATAACATGAGTTTGGTAAAGAGAAACAATTCGGCTAGAGGAATTGAAAAAAAAGTGGTAGCAATCGAGGTCGAATTATTCAAGATAAACTAGACATGTGCAAATTCTAAGATACAATTGAGAGCATTGAATGTATATGGTGTTTTTGGCGATGCATCAAAGATGTTTTAGTGAAACCTTTTCAATTTCTAATAGATAGTGAATACCATTTTGTGTTAGCATACAGTTTCTTAAAGTGTTTGAAACTGACTTCAAAATTTGCACATCATCAAGCCAATAATTCCAAGTATTTCAGTATGTATGCTGTGATACTTCGCTTTGATTGTCCCATGAAATCTTTGACTAATTAACTCAAAGAATACTCACATGATGGGGTGGATTGTAACCCACTTTTAGAACGCAATTCCATCGTCGCTTCCGGATCAAATAGATCAAGGACTTCTTTGTGATGAAGAAGCGTCCAAATATTGCGGAACTACGGTTCAACTAGGGTATGTGATGTCCAGGACAATATTTTTCTTGAAATTTTTATTTCTTCAAACAATAATGTTCTAAATACCTGAATTGCCCCTTTTAGCAGTGAACTCTCCGTTAAACCTTTTTAGGTCTGTTAGTTGAAGGATCAAAACTACACACATGATATAATTGAAGGTTAGTAGTGGTAAGATGGATAACACAAGGACTAAAAGCAGAATATAGGTATAACACAGGGACTAAAAGTGCTATTTTCCCGATAGTTTTTGAAGATAGTTTTGGTGAAGATAGTTTTATGTGAAGAACAGTCTTATGTGAGAATAGTTTTTGAAGCTTATTACACAATACATGATCAACCTTTTTTGTTTTTAGAATATATGAATGTCTTTTTTGTCTTTAAGATGTTGATGAAGGAACACATAACAACCTTTAAGTTAAGTTGTTAATTGATATCAATTTTTTCTTGTATCACTTTATCTAAAGCTTTACCGTGTTTCACTGAATTATCCATCGGTAAGTTGCCAGCAACAATTATTCAGTGTATTTCATTATGTATTTTTATGTTTTTTTAATTACTATTAGATATGTGTTCAAGTGTATTTTTTATAATTTGTATTACAAGTCATGTATTCACTTTATGCATTGTATTCACTGTGTTTATTGTTTTCTATATATTTTTTTAATTATTATTAGATATGTATTCACTTTATTTTTATTGTATCCAATGTATCTCGTTGTATTACATGTATCTAATTGTATTCATTGTCTTTAATTTTTTCTACTTTTTGAATATATTCACTGTATTTAATTGTATTCAATGTACTTTTATAATTTTGAAGCTTCACTTTGTTTCACTGTTATGTCCATCTTCAACAGACTATATTCAATGTATTGTAGAATGTATTCATATATTTTTTAATTAATATAATTAATATATTTAGATGTATATATGTATTCAAATGTATCTTCAGTATGTATTCAATGTATTGCACTATAGATGACATGCTATACTTCATATCTGTATATAAACTAGTCCTTGGGCGCACACATTGCGCATCTATCCCAAAAAATTAGTAATAAATTAAAAAAATTGCATCGTTTTGTACATGGATGATAAAACGCTTTTAATCATGATTGCATTTATAAGAAAAGAATTGTATTTAGAAATATAACAATCTGAATATGTAAGCTAAGAAAAATAGAAGGAGAAGATAAAATGTATGACGGTAAATGTTAGCTAAAAATAATTATTATACGCATGGGAAGTTAAAGTGCTTATCTTTATAAAGTGAAGAATTTAGATACATGTACCTTAATAAATTCCTTGACATTTCAATTCAAATTTAATGTTACAAAACTAACTTTTGTTATTAATATTGAAGTTATTATTTAACCCTATATCTTATAAGGGCATAAAAGTCTAATAACATTGTAGGGTCATTTTGGTCTTTCACATTCAATTTTTATTCTTCAGGCTTATAATATAGTATGATCTATTTGTAAAGATACCACTAAAAAATATTTTAGTAATTTGAACTTGAAAAATTCATCACGTAAGAATCCAATACACCAATAAATCAATATGTAATATAAAACTTGAAGAAATTTATGGCATATAGTTATTGCAATCATTGAAATCAGAACATTTAATTCTTACGTGGAGCATTTCTACAAGTACGCTTATTATTGCAGGTGTATTCAACTGTGTTATAACTCATTTGTTATTGTATTTATTGATGGCATCCTGCCGTACTTCGTAGCCAGGGATAGCATACTCGGCATTTGATGATGGTATTACAAGGATATAGGGAGGAGAAGCTTTGTGCGAAGTTCTCCAAGTGTGAATTTTTGGCTCAGTTCAGTAGCATTCTTGGGACACGTGGTGTCCAGTGAAGGTATCCATGTGGTCAGACGAGTGTGAGTAGAGCTTCTAGAAGCTCAAGAATTCCTTGACCACAACCCCAGTATTAGTATTGCCATCAGTTTCAGGTTCTTATACCGCTAAATGGGATGTCTTGGAGGCAGGCAGTGGTTGTGTTCTAATGTAGGAAGGTATATTAATTGCGTGATGGCTATGATTTTTGGAAGTGTATAGAGAGATAACATTTTGAGATTAAGTAGGTAGGGGTATCTCTTGCGGGTTGTCTTGAGGTGTGTGACCCTTATGTTTATCTATAGCAAGTTCTTTTCTACTAGTAAATGATGTATGTTGTAATTTGAGTTTAGCTTGCTTGTGGGAGTTGGCATAATCATTACAATGGTGAATGTAAGATTTGCATACGAGTTGAGGGTTAGATGGTTTGGGTCATATGAGCGTATGAATGATTTAGTTGAATCCCACCACAGTATGGTGGCAGTGATAATGTGTGGGCATCGTGAGTTATTGTTTGTCTTGATCGTTGGCTTTGAGCCAAGTGGGGGAGTCCGCTAATGATAAGTTGATTACACGATTATGTGTTGTATTGGTTTCGGTTCTAGGTATGTTGGTGAATCAGTTATGACCTACAGAGGTGGAGTCTGAGAATGACTCGAGTGATGGAAATTTCTTCGATACAAGTTGTAATGTACTTTACGGATAATGGAATTCATTGTATGATGGAGTTGTACTGGTAAGTGTAGAGTGTGAAATGTATGAGTGTGCTTGTTGCTTCAAAGGTGTGGATTACTTTCCTAGTATGTGGATTGCAAGTGGGGTTAAGTCGTTCTGTTTACTTGGTTAGTGTAATTGAAATTGCGTAGAATAAATGACGTTCGAGAATGGTTCAGACGGATTCAAGGTTATATGTAGCGATCGAGGATCTTCAAGGAGTGAGGGGCTAGAACTGAGATTTTCGGGGAAGGTGTCAAGGCTTGTGGTGTATTTGCATTATCATGGATTCTATCCATCAGTATCAGGAANCATTTTGGGATAATTGAGGGAGTATTCAGCGGCTTATGAGCCTTAAACTGTGTATTTTTATGCTCGGGTTTCGTGTGGTGAGTGGGGATTGAGAATTGCGGTATTATGGCAAGAAGAAGTATCAATTCGAAGGTAAGTCAGAAGGAACTTGCATGAATAGGACAACTTGGTAGTAGGTCGGGTCGGCATGATAAACGATGAGGGATATAATTAGTTCTGTGGGTGTTATGAAATAATGAGTTGTTACAGGCGTTCTTAGCAATTCTCTTGGAATTTGGTGGCATGCGTAGCTTGGTTGAGTTGGAAGGATTCAGTCCTGGCGGTTTGGTGTTGTACAAATGTGATTCGGGAGTTCTTAATGGTTTCTACCACTGTTGGAGATGTATATTTTCTACTGGCGTGAGGGCCATGTGATGTATAGTGATTTTGCTTCTAAATGGGATCAATGAAAAGTTCTTGGCTAGTTGGGTACGTAGTTGTTTGTGGCTAGGAAGGGAGCATGAAGTTCTTATATTTATCTTAGGATTGCATGGTGTATGCGGTATTTTGTGTATAGTGGAGAGTGACATATGTGAGGTCACAGTTCAGTTCTGGAAGGAAGGTCAGAACTGACAGTTTCAGATGATTAGGTAAAGGATACCACTATTGGGTGGCTGGATGAGAGTATACATTCATAAAGGACAATGTGTTTAAGGCAATGTGTTTGAGTAAGGGTGCATCATTGGTGTTACGACGCTCTCTTGTTGGATCGACTGCCGATATTCAAGTTTGTTGGTGGCACAGAAGAATTATAGGAGTATCCCCGTGGAATGATTGAGTATTAGAGACATGTTATATATTCGAGTGGTGGAATTGGGATCAGATATAGTAATTGGTGCGCCTCATGGATTTTTGAGACTGGGAGTTTTCATGAACATTGTAGTTATGAACTACGAGGATGCGATCAAAGATAGTCAGGTGTTAGTATATGTCATGATTCAATCGTTATGAACATTCAGAGAGTTATCTACCTGTTGTGGGTGACCAGAGTTGACTTAGAGTTATTAGTAGGCCAGTATGGGTGTTGCAAGATTGAGACGTATTGGTTATGTTCTTTCTGGTTCGGGTGGCATGGTATCGTCAAATTTCCCCATGGTTATGGCAATGCACTCTGAGTAATTGATGTCGAATTTCGCATGGTAAAGGATTTTGAGCAGGGTGGCTTGGAGTATTTCATGTGGTCTAGCGGTTGGATGGGATCACACTTTGTAGCAGAGTTAAGTAGAAGGATGATCCTTGGTGTAGGAATTGTGTGATATGGTTTCACGATGTGTATCAGGCTTTTAGCATGATGTGGTAATGGAAAGAGTAATGACAGGATAGTCCTCTCGTGTGAGTCTTCTCTATTTTATGAATTGAGCTCTTAGGATGTTGTTATTGAGTGCACGAGTTGCACAAGTTATGGCTCTGAATGGTATTGATGCTGAGCGGGCGAATGGTTGCTGGTTTCTATATGTTTATTTCATCATTGGCACCATATGAAGGTGTTAAAGCAAGGCTTTGTTTGATAAGAGGTTATTTACCGGTGTTGGGTTGTTATGAGCAACGATTGGGATTATGAGTCATCACTATGAGTGTTGAGTCATGCGATATATTATGTGATTTCATCTTGTGTTGCGGATATGGCTTGATACATCGTGTTCAGACTATTTCAGCTTATAGTTGTGGGATTAGAACTTGTAAATCATTTCAGGAGTGGAAATTTAGTTCTAAGGTTTATGGGTCAGGATCAGACTTCAAAATTTCAACTGTGTTATGCTATTAGACCTATATGGGGTAAGGTGACATGGAATCACCTCCGAATATGTGCATGGTAGGTTACACATCAATTTTGGTGGTGTTTGGAACAACTCTAGGAACGTTCGAGGACGAACGTGTGTTTAAGTGGGGGAGAATGTAATGACCCGGCCGGTCGTTCCATAGAATTTGTATTATAATTACTGTTATTGACTTGTCGTAGGTTGGTTATACTGTTATTGATGTGTTAGAGTTGGTAGGCTTGAAATCAAAATGGTTATAATGAGAAATTAGTCACTTAGTCTTTAAAAAAAATAGCCTTAAAGTTGGAAAAGTCAACTGAGAGTTGACTTATTGGTAAACGACCTCGGAATACGGGTTTTATGGCTCGGATAACTTCGTTAGGTGATTTGGTACTTAGGAGTGTGTTCGGAATATTTTTGTGATGTCCGATGTAGAATTAGGCTTGAATTGGCGAAAGTTAGTTTTTGGCGATTTTCGATTGGCAGTGGAAAATAGGCTATCGGGGTCGGAATAGAATTCCGAAAGTTGGAACAGGTTCGTAATGTCATTTTGGATATGTGTACAAAATTTCAGGTCAATCGGATGTGTTTTGGATAGTTTCGGCATCGTTGGTGGAATTTAAAAATTTGAAAGTTCATAGGCTTGAATTCGATGTGATTTTAGTGTTTTTGGTGATTCGAAGGCTCGACTAAGTTTGTGTGATGTTATGGGATGTGTTTGTATGTTTTGGTTGAGGTCTCAAGGGTCTCGGGTGAGTTTCAGGTGGTTTCAGACCATTTCTAGGCTATTTCTAGTTGCTCGTTTTTGGTTTCAGGGGTGTACAGTGCGATAGCATTGATCTGGATGCGTTAGCACAAAGAAAATTTGGGAAAATCTAGTTGTGCTATGCGATCGCACAAGGCTTCCCGCGATCGCACAGAGTAAACTTTCTGCTGCACTGTCCCGACTTTGGAAGCTTATAACTCACAATATATAAGTAATTTGAAGATGATCCAAAAATGAAAGATGTAGCTCTTGATGTCTAGTTTTCAGAAAGTTAAGCCAATTATAATTTGGAGTTTTGTAAAAAAAGTTATGACCATTATACTAGAGGCTATCCGGAAGAGTTGGACAAGGATGTTAGAAAATTTGTTCTATGCGATCACATAAAGGAGGCCGCGATCGCACAAAGTTAAATAAGGGCTGGTAAATTTTATTCACTACGAACGCACAACTGGAGCCACGATCGCACAGTGTCTATAGCTGGGCAATATAAAATTAAACCCTCCGCGACCATTAGACCTTTTAACACCATTTTTTAACAGGAAAAGAGCTTGGAGGTGATTTTGGAGAGGGGAAATCAGTATTCATCCTAGAGGTAAGTATTTTGGACCTTAAAACTTAATTATAGGTGATTAAGGAACATAGACTCAGTGTTTAATTCATGAAATCAGTAGAAAAAGGGGAGTTAGGGCTTGAGATTATGTGACCTTTAAGGGTCGATTTGAGGGGTCAAACGTACTCCGATTTTTGTGTTCTTTATATGTACGGACTCGTGAGATGACGAAGAACATTTTAGTATGAAAATTTCTGAGTTCCGAGACGCGGGCCTGGGGGTCGAATTTAGCAAATTTCGGGTTTTGAGCTAAAATTGGTATTTTTCAATTGGAATTCATTCCTTAAGCATAATTTGATGATAAAAATCTGAACTTGGTAGATTTGGAGCATTCGAAAGTTGATTCGAAAGGCAAGCGTATTTCGAAATAGTTTCCGGGCTAGTTTGAGGTAAGTAATGTCTTTAAATCCTGTCCTGAGGGTATGAAACCCCGGACTCTGCACCCTTTCACGGGTTTTGGAATGCAAAGGTTGGAACTTTGGAAATATATTCCCTATTTCGGCAACTATTGAGTTGCAAACCGAATTTTAAGCCTATGCTTAATAGTATTGATATATATTTTGATATGATTTGGGCTGTAAGCCATATTTGGGGCCTAGTGCTGATCTGTTTACCCCTTGGGGGCTGTTTTTACTATTTTCCTCACTTGATATGTTATGATTTTCACTCAGTCTTTTCTTGATAATTGTTTTGACACTCAGAGTATTTTTTATACTATTTCTTGAAACTAAAACACTGTTTTTGGGTCGAGAACCCGGTATATTTATGGCCTGAAGGGCAAGTTGAGAGTGTCTGACTGAGTGAGGTTGCGAGCCTATATTGTGAGGATGTTATGATATGAGTGAGGCTGCGGGACTATATTGTGAGTGATTTATGTCATGTTGTGGCTTGTTATAGCGCTTGGACTGTAGGAGCCCCTTCGGAGTCTGCATATAAGTTTGTATGTCTCAAAGACTAAACGTATTAAATACGGTATACATGTATATAATAAAAAACAGTTTAAATATGCAGCATGTCAACAAATATTAATCTGTCATAATATTAAATATAATACAAGTATGTAAAATACAATGACAAACAATATACATATATAAAATGAAAAAACATTTAATTTACACCAACTACAAATAATATTTTATTTGACAAACTATTAAAGGTGAATATATTTAATTGAGGAATACAACGAAATATATTAAAATATTATCAATACATACACAAAACCATTGAATACAACCAATGAAACGCAGATGTAGAAACAAGTAATTTGTACATATATAATAAGCAGTTTTTAAAACCTTTCATAAAACAAAATACAGTAACAAGTGATATTCTCAAAGAGTATGCAATGTGTTAATAGTAAAAATTGTATCAGAAATAAATACATGCTATATCAGGCATAAATACATGATGCAAGGACTTATAGCAAAAAAAAAAAAAAAAAAAAT
>ML269837.1:626-26239 GCA_005239495.1 Nicotiana undulata
AAATACTATCGTAGTATTGGAAAATCTAGGATAGTTATCTTAAGAATCATTTGCATATCAAGAACTTCCCATTAGAAATATATCATATTAATACCTACTTGCATTACACTCCATGAAAGGGGACACAACCTTGGTTAATTTACCCATATTAATTACAATCTAAATTAGTTTCCATTGTTACTACTCTTTCTTCAAAATAGTAAACTATTAATCACCACCTTTTTTTTCACTAACGGAATAGAATTTCGATTAGAGTTAAGAACCACACTAACATAGTGATATTTTCACACATATTCCCTGTGGGATTCGACCCCAACCTTGTTGGGTTATTATATTTGACTTCGACCGATTTACACTAATTTAGAAGTGTAATTTGAGCATATCAACCGTGCCGGCTCGGATTTGACTTTCGAGCACTGGATAAAAATTGGGACTTTATTGCTTGAATTGATTCCTGATCATTTTTGGCTAGATTTGAGCCGTACAGAGGTGATATTTAAAGGAAAAGCACTTTTGGAGTATTTAATTCGAATTTTTAAGATATGTATCTTGCCTAAACTTATGAGGGGAAAAACCCATTAGGATTTGGCCTTAATTGTTAATTCGTGTTATGTGAAAAGTGACGTGCACACGAGGTTATGAGCATGTACGCGGATACTATGTATGTCTTGTGACATGATTAGACCTTAGACTATTAATATGCCTCAATTTGAGGATGTATTCTATATGAAACATTCTTCATCGCTTTGTAGCTACGTGAACATGATCACTACAATTGTTTGAATCGTAGTAATGCATTATATGTTAAACAACTGTGATAACCCGATCGGTCGTTTTATGTAATTGCGCCCCGTTTCCTTTTTTGATGATTCACACATGTGTATTTATGATTTTATGACTTATGGGGTTGATTAGTTCGTCCCGGGAAGATTTCGGGTTAATTTGGACCCTTTGATTCTTGGCCTAGAAGCCTTAATTAGAAATGTTTAATAAACTTTGACTTTTGTGAAAACAATCATGGAACGGTGTTTTGATGACTCCGATAGATTCATATCTTGATTTATGGCTTGGCATATGCTCTTAATAGAATTCATAAGTTCGTAGGTTGATTTGTATTCTTTTGACAAAATTTGGCAATTTGAGATTGAAAAGTTTGACCTTAGGTTGTCTTTTATCTCTCGAGTTTGGAATTTAATTTTTGGGACTTGGAATAGGTCCGTTATGCTATTTAGAAATTGTCCGCAAATGTGGTATCATTAGGAATTGAATTGATAGGATTCAGACGCTTAGTTGCATTTCTAGTGATTCTTAAACTTTACATTGAAATTCATGCATTTACGTGTTTAATTCGTAGTTCTAGATGTTATTTTTGTGTTTTGATCACGAGCGAGTTCATATGATGTTTTCATACTTGTTTTGGTGTTTGGTTTGGATCCCCAAGGGCTTGGATGCGTTTTAGGCATGTTTCAAAATGTTTTGGACATAAAAACAGGATCAGTTGTGCTGATGCCTCTGTTGTCGCATTTGCGATCAACATGTTAGCAATTGCGAGCCTAGCAGGGGGCTCAAGTATCGCATTTTAGTAGTTTTCATGTCTGTGTGCACCTTGTTGATAAATTATGAGCTTATATAATTTTGGGATTATTATTTTATGATCATTATGGCACATGTTAACATGTTTAGTGAATTTATTGGGTGTTGGAACGAGGTCTTTGTCATGCAATTGTTGTTATTGTCTAGCGCGTGGGGCGAAACAGTGTGGCATTTTCTCGGGTTGCCCATGTGGCGAAATAAGGGTGGTTATATGCTCATGTGGTGAAATAAGGGTGGTTATATGCTCATGTGGCGAAATAAGGGTGGTTATATGAGCATGTGGCGAAATAAGGAAGGTATTTATTGTTATTTCACATGCGGCGAAATAAGGTGGCATTTTTTGATGATGTTATGTGATGATTTTGGGATGTTTCTCTTGATGTTGTTTATGTGTTGAAATGGGGTTGATATTTTGTTCATATTCATGTTTTCTTAAAAACTCGGTTGTGTATTTTAATGATTTGTTAGTTGATTTTGACATGCCTTCATATGATTTCACTTCTATTTGTTGATTTGTTGTCAAGAATAAATTCTTATACATCGAGTTGTTATCACATGTGCCAGTGAGATTGTTGATATTGTTTTCCTTTATGTATTGGGTTGTCAGCTATTGATATACTGCACATGTTATTTGACTTGTGAGTATCATATGAATTGAACCTCGTTATTACTTCACCAAGATTAGTATTGATACTTACTAGATACTGATTGTGGTGTACTCATATTACACTTATGCATATGTTTTTGAAGATCCAGGTGTTGGAGGCAGTGGGCCTTGAGGGTGAGAGCTTGCATCGGTCGTGATGATTCAAGGTAGAGCTGCATGATGGCGTAGTCCCTTGGAGTCTCATCCTTTACGTTGATCCACCCGTTGGGATCAAACTGGGTTTGTTTTTGTTGTTGTATGTGTTCAGTTAGAGCTCGTGACTTTGTACTACCTAAATCTGGGACCAGTGTTAACTCTATGTTTGCTATTATATTAAACTCTGTCATATTACATCATATTTTGTTGAGTTTATGTTGTTAAGGGATAGGCTTATGTAGTCTTGAAGATTATGTGCCATATTGACCCATACGATGGGAATTGGGTCGTGACACAAAGAAAAAGATCTGAAAGCTTTTGAGCGGAACCACAAAAAGGTCGAAAAGGTTCACTTAATAATAAAAGAATTTCTAGTCAGAAATACAAAATTAAGGAGAGCGTTGAAAAACACAAGAAAAAATAAACACCTCTTATTCATGTCACGACCCAAATTTCCCTCTGTTGGGTATCGTGATGGTACCTAGTCTTAGGGACTTGGTAAGCCTAACATTTACAAAACATTAAAAATAATAAAAGAAATCTAACAGTCTTCATATGGAAATCTTGAGCAAATTTACAATTTTCCAAACCGGTAATACAAATCATAAGCTCTACGAATTTAATCTAAAATCTGTAAATTACCACTATTCGGAATGAATACAACAGGGTATGAATAATAAATACAAGAAGGTGACTCCAAAGCCTGTGAACATAGCAGCAGGTTACCTTGAGTCTCCTCGTCAATGGTCCGCGTAGCTACTAACAATAATTACCTGGATCTGCACACAAAAATGCGCAGAAGTGTAGTATGAGCACACTACAACGGTGCCCAGTAAGTATCAAGACTAACCTCGGTGAAGTAGTGACGAGGACTAGTCAAGAAACCACTGGTCTAATAAATTAAACAGGCATCAATATAGAAAAGGGCGTGCATAATATCTATCTAAAGGTTTTACGATATAGTTAACAACATGGAAATAATAGGCGGAAGGAATTTCCGAAAACTAATCAACAGAATGACATAATAATACTAGAAGAATGGACAGAAAAACACGAGCCAAAATCGAAAAAACCACAACACAATAAACACACCGGTAACTCAGCACTGTGTCAGTTTGTCCGCATCAGACTTTAACCAATAAACCCAATAAATTAGTGAAAACTTTTAAACCGCAGTTTATATTGAAAGCTTTGAAGATATAATCATTTCAGTAAAGAGGATCTTTGAAACATGCTTTCTCCGAATGTGTGTGTATATATATATATATATATATATATATATATATATATCTTTAGAAGGAGAAATCTCTTTAAAACATAGTTCCTTCAAGATACGTGATTTTCAAATATACTTTCCCAATAAATGACTTTCAAATATCATTTCTGCAAGACAAATGATTTTCAAATATACTTTTGAAATATAACTTTTCGATCATAATCTCCTCAAGATAAATCTACCGGAACTCAGTCTGTAACTCAGAATTTGTATGCAGTACAGGGGGAAAGCTCCTGGAATACATCTGTAGTCCCAATTTAAATATGCAATGCAGTACAGGGGAAAACTCCCGGAATCTCGTCCGTAGTCCCAATTTAAATATGCAATGCAGTACAGAGGGAAAGCTCCCGGAATCTCGTCCGTGGTCCCAACTTAATTATGCAATGCAGCCACTGAGTAAAACAACCATAATGCTAAAGAAACAACATACATTTCCACAACAGGCGCAAAAGCAACAAAACAAAATGCAAGGTGCAATGAGCAAATCAATACAAAGACTTGAATCACAAGAATGGTAAAAACTCACTCATAAGAAGTAGCCACCGAAAGGAATGCCAAGCACAAAGAGAAACAATATAACAAGGAGAAAACAAGGCAAGTATATCAACGATTCTATATATTAAAGTTCACAACCAAAGAAACCAAATCATCCCGGCAAGGGAAAAAACTATAACCAATCTCACTTAGACAATTAGCTTCACATAATAAACTCAGCTTGAACAAGGTTAAGTGATAGGTAAAACCAAAGAAATACCATCAACATGGACGATTATCAACTAAACATAAATAGCACTTAAGGGATAGTCATACAAATCACAACGTACGACTCACGGGCATGCTTGACACCAACGTATAGGTATTCCAATTACTGCTAAGCAATTATAAGGTGAGATTATACTAGTTTTAGTCAAATAGGCAGTGTATGAAGGAAGATATAGCATAATGGTAGGAAAGGCAAAGTCTTCATTTAAGTCAATTAATATCAAATAAAAAACAAAGGAACACTAAGCAAGTAACTTCTAATTTGAGCAGGAAGAGATGAATCTAGCAAATCATGAACTCAGATATAACAATTACAATTCATACACGGGGAATATAAGGACCTGAAAATCCTAAAAGGCTAACCTATTTGCAAATACGTCCGAGTACGCACTTGTCACCTCGCGTACACGGGCTACAATCAACATAGAAGACTCAATCCTAAGGGGCAGTTCCCCGACACAAGCTAGGCAAGATACTTACCTCAAAGACGACAACCCAGTACTCTAAATTGACTTCTCGGGCGAAATGACCTCTGGACGGCTCAAAATCAACTAGAGTAACTTCAATATACACATAAAACGTATAAGGAACTATTCCGAATAATAAAGTTCCAATATTTATAAAATTATAAAAATTGACCCAAAAGTCAACCCCCGAGCTCGCACCTCGAAACCCGACAAATTTACAAAAAACCGAACACCCATTCCGATACGAGTTCAACCATACAAATTTTATCAAATTCCGATATCATTTGATCCCTCAATTCATGATTTTTTATTTTAGGAATTTCCTTTCAAAACCCACATTTTCCTCAACTAAAAACACAATTTAAATGATAAAAACAAGGACTAATTCATGAAATATATTTACTTCTAGTGGAAGAACACTTACCCATTCGATTTGTGTGAAAAACCCTCAAAGAATCGCCAAGAACCGTGCTCTAGAAGTTAAAATATGTTAAAAATGGTGAAACCCCCGATTTTGAAAACTTATATTCTGCCCAGGTTTTTAAAGCATCGCGATCGCGTGAAATTATTAGCAATCGCGTAGAGGAAAAACAGCACTGGCCAAAAATATCCTATGCGATCGCGAAGGTACATATGCGATCGCATATAAGAAATTATATGTGGTCCCCAATGCCACCCTACGGGATCGCAAAGCATGAAATGCGATCGCGTAGAAGAGATAATTTGATGCCCCTGTTGGAACACTATGCGATCGCGAGGTTGAATATGCGAACGCGTAGAAGGAGGAAGTAGGCATCCGCGTTCGGGATCTAGACTATGCGAACGCATAGAAGGAAAATGTAGGCGAGTCAGAATAGCGATATGCGATCGCGACTACTTATATGTGATCGCATAAAAGGAAACTAGATGACAGGTTCAGCAATGAAAAATGAGGAAAATTGACCCGAAGCCTATCCATAACACCCCCGAGACCTCTGGGACCCCGTCTAAATGCACGAACAAGTCATATAACCTAATACGGACTCGCTCGAGGTTCCAAATCACATAAAACAACACCAAAACGACGAATCAAACCAAGAAATCAACTTATAGATTTTCAAATTTTCAAATATCAAGACTCGCGTCGAAACCTATCAATTTAACCCGGAATGATGTGAAATTTTGCAGACAAATCATAAATGACACGAGGGACCTACAACCACTCTCAGAATTCCATTCCGAGCCCGATATCAAAATTTTACCTATCGGCCGAAATTGTCGAAACTCTATCTTTCGCCAAATTACCTCAAATTACTCTACGGGCCTCCAAAACAAATTTCAGACGCGCTCCTAAGTCCAAAATCAACAAACGAAGCTGTTGACATCACCCAAAACTCATTCTGAGATCGTTTACACAAAAGTCAAACCTCCGGTCAACTCCCCTCATTTAAACTTCAAAAATTGAAATTTGCCTCCCAATTTGACTCCGGATTATCCGTTAACTGAATCCAACCACGCACGCAGGTCGGTATACCCAATGTGAAGCGTTTCATGACCTTACGCCACCGAACGGAGTCTAAATTCTCAAAACGACCGGTCGGCTTGTTACAACTCATCTTGATCCAAGCTAGTGAGTATCTATGTGTTAACGTGCTTAAAGAAAAAGAGTCTAATCGGGTATGGTTTCATGGCGAGGCATTGGATTAGTTATGTTAAGAGTGCGAGTGAAAATAAAGTGTCGTGTATTAAAAGTGTTTGGGAGGTTTAGTCACTATTTTTTTTAATATATCCTACCCGTCCCTTAGCCTACATTATAACCTATAAAGTCCTACTTCATTCTAGATTTTGCAGGCTTAAGTTAGTTGAATCTTACACTATGGGCAAGACTATGGTACGATCTTGGCTGACATAAGAGTTTTTTTGTGAGAGTGAGTGTATTCTTTCGATATGTTATCCCTTAAGTTATATTTAAATTTATACTTGAGTTTTTGGATTGAATTCTTTCTTTGGTTTGTTGGTGAGGGCACATGATTTGTAAAGTGTTGATAAAGTCCTTGAATTTTGGGTTGACGTGAGAAGCGAGTCATGGTAGAAAATATATTGGGGTTGATTTTTGAGGCTGGGATGTTAGAAGAATCACATAATTATTTTAACGGAAAAGGGCCAAAAATACCCATTTACTATTTGAAAATATTTATTTATATTCTCCGTTACACTATTGGTCCATCATAATCCCTAACGTTATACAATTGGTTCAAAAGTATCACCATGCCGTTAGAATCCTCCACCATGGCAAAATTATTCCATGTGGCCTGACGTATCGCTTAGGTGGATGTCACAGGGCGTGCTATATCATTACACCTATCCCATGTTACCTCCTCCCCTACTTCCTCTTCCTCCACCACCTCCCTCTTTACCCAATCACCACCAATAGTATCAAGTATCAAATCCATGATGCCTCTAAATATTAGGGTACTTTGTTGATCAAACATCGTTCCACTCTTCTGTGATTTCCAATTAAACCATTTCGTAACTCTTTTTACATTGAGGAAATACATCTTAACTTTTTCTTGCACCAGTTCAACATCACCTCCAATATTGAATATTTAGATGTATTACTTCTGTTTGGAAAAAGCAATGCCCATAATAAATTTACAATCATTTAGTGAAGTAATCAATAAAACAATCACTGTCCAAGAAGGTAACAAAGTCATTTCTTGCTACCATTCGTTAATTAGAACATTAGTTGAGAGAGAGACAACGCAACCAATTGAACAAGACACTATTATTTCTTTTATAAAATCGACTGTCCACTAATATTTTGTGATAACAAAAGTTTTTTAGTTATTCCCCAAGATCCCCAAAACCCTTGATTAAGCAAAAACAAAAAAAAAATGAATTTCTTTGTTGTACTTAACAATTGTTTGTGTTATATTTGTATAAATTGAGCTATGTGAAATCTCATTTAAGTATTTTTGAGGAATGCTTCTGCAATAAATCAATCTCACTGGCCTCTTTTCTCTTTCCATGAGCAATTACTTGAGAAGAAAGAGAATCAGATCACTGAAATCTTGTGAATCAGTTTAAGTTGGCTGAAATGGTAAATTATGGGTGGTGTCGCTCAAAGGCTTCCTATAACATCTCTTCACATTTGTGGTGCAACATTTGAATAATTTTGAAAAATGTGGGATCAATTTTTTTGAATGGCTTGGTGGGGTGTTCTCTTTTTTGGAATCATTGGGCATTCGATAATATCCAACACCTCCATTGTCAGACCTAGAAGAGAGGTGTCAACTAGACTTAATGTAGATATATTGGTATTTGATTATGTTGGTGGTGATTGGGTTAAAATAGAGGTGGGGTGGAAGGGAAAGTGTAAGGTGTGGGGGGAGTAAAGTGGGATAGGTGTAATGAGGTGGCATGCCACATGGCACCCATCTTAGTGATATATGAGGCCACGTGGGATAATTTTGCCATGGTGGAGGGTCCTAATGGCAGAGGGGTACTTTTGAACAAATTGTATGACGACAGGGGCTGTGGTGGACCAATAATATAATGGAGGGTATAAATAAATATTTTCAAATAGTAAAAGGATATTTTTTACCCTTTTTCGTTATTTTAAATAGTCATGTCATGATTTAAAACTTGAGAAAAAATATAAATAGGGCATATGTTGAGTTCTAAGCATTGACATAATTCATTGTTATTGGTGTGATGCGTGAGTATATTTTAAAATGCGTTGTTGTTAATGTGCTTAAAATTAAAATTTCTCGAGAATGAGGAAGAGTTTGAGTATAGGGTGGTGATAAACGACCAAATTTGCATGTTTTAAGAGTATATTCCTCTCATTTATTGTGTGTGTTACGAAAGATTATATGATTATTGAAGTAAAATATTCTCATTACGTATTCCTTGTGTGTAGGAGTAAGTTTGCCTAAAAGTAGACTAAAAGAAAAAGAATTATCGCAAAACTAAAGTGAAGGACAAGTCCTCGAAGCCCACCTATTCATGTGCATCGTGCGAGGTGCAAATATGCCAGACGGGACAGCCGAGTTGCAAAATAGTGAAGTATGGCGAAGGCATGAATTACTTCATTGAAGAAAAAATCAAAGGTCTGGGTGCTCGTTTTATGAGCAGCGTGGTGCGCGAGCTTAGACGCGTTGTCCCAGCTCTTCTTTTGGATATTGGACTAATTAGTTAGGCCCTACGCAAATCCTAATAAATAAATACATCCTAAAATGTCTTTTTGAGGGTTATACACCATTTAGGTGGCGAGAATGCACTGGGATGAAGACAAAGGATTCAACACGAGTTTTTCCCCTTTCTTCTTCCTAATTCTTATTATTAGGTATGAATTATGATACTCTATATTTGTATACTAGTATAAGCATCTATTTAACTTATCTAAAGTTTTGATGGAATTTTTGTAGGATAAATTTTTAATATGTTTTGTTATAATTTAGCCCTTGAATTTCGGTCACTTATTTTACTATGTGCGTATTTTAATTGATTGAAGAGTTCTCAATTAATGGTGCCTATTTATTATATAATGCTTGAGAAAGAATGCACATTTAGGTTATAATTGAATAATGTCACTCCTTAGGTATATAAGTGTAACGACCCGACTGGTCGTTTTGAGCATCTGCACTACGCTCGGTAGTTTACGGGCGTGATCAGCTCCGTGGGATGTATTATGACTTTTGTGAATCGTCGGTTTTGGTTTTCAGGTTATTCGGAATCGGCATGGAAGAATGAATTTCATGGTTGTGGCTTGGAGTTGAAAGTGTTGACCAAGTTTGACTTTTTGAGAATTTGACCTCAGAACGGAGTTTTGATGGTTCTTTTAGGTCCGGATAGTGATTTTCGACTCGGGCACATGCCCGGAATTGCATTGGGATGTTTCTAGAACGTTTTGGCACTAATTGGTGAAAATTGGAGATTTGAAAGCTTGGGAAATTCATAAGATTGACCGGAAGTTGACTTTGAAGATATCAGATTCGGATTGTGGTTCCGGGAGTTTGCATAGCTTCGTCATGTCATTTAGGACTTGTGTTCGAATTTTGAGTTCATTCTGGGATGATTAGATATGTTTCGGCGCGTGTTTTGGAAGTTCGAAAGTTCTAAGTTTATTGGGTTCGAATTGAGTTATGATTCGTTGCTTCGATGTCGTTATGTGTATTTTGAGGCCTCGAGTAGGTCCATGATATGTTATATGACTTGTGGGTATGATTGGATGGGGTCCCGAGGGCCTCGGGCGTGTTTCAGATTGGTTTCAGATCTTTTTCTTCAATATTTTAGCTGGTGGTTCTGGTGTTCTGCACCTACGACTGGTATTGCACAAGTGTGATGGCTGCAAGTGCGAGCCATGTGTCGCAGATGCGCAAGAAGCCATGGCTGAAGCTCATCATAGATGCGGAGGAAAAATCGCACCTGCAGGTGCGCAGGAGCGAAAATTATTCCTCAGGTGCGAGATGGTCGACTGGTGAGTGTGGTCGCAGAAGCGAAGATCTGACCGCAGATGCGGCAGCCGCAGATGCGGCAGCCGCAGATGCGGTGGTTGCAGATGCGACAATTTGACCACAAATGCCGATGTGCTGGACAGAATGACAAATACAAGGATTCGCGATTTTGGCTTCATTTTGACATTTCCAAGCTCAAATTTAGGCGATTTTGGGAGCAAATGTCATCACAAGGATTGGGGTAAGTGTTCTCTACCCGGTTTTGATTATATCCCATGAATCTATCTTTGATTTCAGCTTTTGGTTGATGATTTCTAAGGAGGAAATTGATGGTTTTGGCCTAAAATTTCATAATATGAATTTTTGAGTTTTGAACAACGAATTGGAGTCGAATTTGAGTGAAACTAGTATGGTTGGACTCGTAATTGAATGGGTTGTCAGATTTTGTGAGTTTTGTCGAGTTCCGAGGTGCTGGCTCGGGTTGGGATTTTGGGCCAATGTCGGGCTTTCATTCAAGATTCGATCTTTTATGATCGGGATTGGTTCCTTTAGCATTGTTTGATGTATTTTATTTTTTGTTGGTCAGTTTCGAGCCGTTTGGAGGTCGGAACCCGCGTGATGGCATATTTCGAGCATCTCTTGGCTTGCTCGGTATCGGTATTGGCTTGTTCGAGGTAATTAACTGTTCTAAACTTACTGTTGAGGGTATGAAACCCTGCGATATGTGTTATGTGATGGGTATTGAGGTGACGCACATGCTAGGTGACGGGCGTGTGGGCGTGCACCTATGAATTGGGACTCTAAGGTTCCTATGGCACTGTATAGTGGTGGTATCTTGTTGTTATATGTGTCTCCACCATGTGATATAGTAATTGAGCTTTTAATTATGCTAGATATCATGTTTAGACTTATGTTGATACTGTTAAAACTCATTGAGGTCATTTCTACTATGGAGTTATATGCTTTCATTTTTTTTACGTACTCAGTCATACGCACTCATATACATATCATATCGCATCCCCTGTTGTTATTTATTGATACATCACATCATCGTATTCGGGCTACTTTCATGACATTGTGAGCCCGAGAGAGAGACTGAAGAGATTGATGATTGAGTGAGGCCGAGGGTATGATTGTGAGGATATTTATAAGTGAGGCCAAGGGCATGATTGTGAGAATATTTATTAGTGAGGTCGAGGTCATCGTTGTGAGGGTATTTATGAGTAAGGCCAAGGGCCTGATTGTGAGTCTATTTATGAGTGAGGTCGAGGGCCCGACTGTGAGGATATTTAAGGGATAGTGCTACATGTCGCATCATATTTATTTATGGGAGCGGGCTGCATGCCGAGAGCATGATTGTGAGGATATTTATGAGTAAGGCAAAGGGCCTGATTGTGAGTCTATTTATGAGTGAGGTCGAGAGCCCGATTGTGAGGATATTTATGGGATCGGGCTACACGCCGCAGCATGATTATTTGTGGGAGCGGGCTGCAAGCCGCAACATGTTTATTTATGGGATCGGGCTACACGCCGCAACATATTTATTTTTGGGAGCGGGCTGCACGCCGCAGCATGATTCATTGATTTATGCCATGATTGTCTTGATATAGCGATTGGGCTGAAGGAGCCCCTCCGGAGTATATACACATACCAGTGAGCGTAGGTACTACTGAGTGCGAGTGACGAGTAATTGGGAGGTTTGAGTGACTATGAAGACTGAGTGACTGGGAGGACTGAGTGGATTGATACTTTGAGAGCTTGCATATGGTTCATTCACTAAGTTGCATCGCATTTTATATGCATACTTGACATACAGGCAAATAGATGCATTTGTCCCCATGTTATATAGTATCACGTCATTCATGAATTTTAACACATATTTATATATGGGTAAAGAGAGGTGTTTTTATTGCACTCATTATTTGAAAAGAAAATTAAACTTCTCACTTATTGGTGAAAGGATTTTGAGAAAAATCACAGTTTTCAAACTTACCTGTATTTTTGCATTTTTGGCGGAAGAATTGAATTTTTACTAAGATATTTTAAAAGCATGCCTCTTTTCTGAAAATGTGAACGAGTTGAGTATTGTTACTTATGAGATACCCCTTTTATACTTGCATTTATGCTGTTATGAACTCTTGTGGAAATATTGGTGTTTGACCCGACCCGGTGTTAGCTCGTCACTGCTTTCAACATAAGGATAGGTTTGTTACTTACTCAGTACATGGGGTCTGTGGTATTGATACTAAACTTCTGTACATTGCATGCAGATGTTGGCTGCAATTGTTATTGTGCTCGAGGTTTGCTTGATTTGAAGATGTACCCCCGTCCATGTTGCAGCTGCCTCTGTTGTTCGGGGTAGCCTTAGATTAAATTGTGTCGTTTATGTACTTTTCAAATAAGACTATGTGTTCATTTAATTTCCGCTTTGTAAACTCTATTCTTAGAAGCTCATGATTTGTACTACCAGTCTTTGGGAAATATAATAGATCCAGATAATTTATCCTGTTTAATTAACTTGCTAACATTATTGAAGTGGGATAGTTAGTAGTTGGCTTACCTAGCGGTTTGGGTTAGGTGCCATCACGACTAGCGGAATTTAGGTCGTGACATATTGGTATCAGAGCTCTAGGTTCATAGGTTCTACAAGTCAAGAGCGAGTGTCTTGAAGAGTCTTGCGGATCGGTATGATGACGTCCATACCCATCTTCGAAAAGCTACTGGACATATAGGATATACTTCCCATATTTCGTTCCTTGTCATGCGGCATTAATTCAACTTGTAGCATAACTCTTCGAATTCCTTCCACGCATTCGTGTGCACACATGAGTGCTCGGTATCAGTTGTGCATCAACGACTTGTGATTCCATGGTTGAGGTGCAAAATGTGATTTTGGCATGTTGATGATGGGCCAGTTTGGAGGACTTGAGGACGGGTTTTGTCTGCTTGTGTACGGAGATTTTGATTGAGGTGAGCACGTGCATTTGTGACTTATAGGTCCGTTGGTGTCCTTACTGAATTGATTTATAACTTGATGACTATATGGTGAGCATGCTTTGACGGCGGGATATGTTCATATTGTTCGAATGTGATAAGAAGTGTTTACTTTAGATGTAGCAAGGACTTTGGGTGTTTGAGTTATGTCTTCAGTTGGCGTATGGCCTCGAGTTATGGGTGTGTTGAAGGACCTCTCGTGTAGTTTAGTTGTGGAGTGAAGTAGATCTTCATGTTGTGTTATGAGGTCAGACTTAGGGAGACAAAGTTATTGCGTAAATAGTAATGATTATGGAAGAGTATAGAGAGATATCAGTCTGAGGCTAAGCATGTGGGGTTATCTTCTGCGAGGTGTCCTGAGGTTGTGTGATCCTTATGTTGTTTTGTAGCGAGTTCTCTTTTTTTAACAGTGAATGATTTATGATGCAATTTAAGTTTAGATCGCTTGTGGAAGTTGGCATGACTATTACAATGGTGAATGCGAGAGTTACAGATAATTTGGAGTATTAGATTGTTTGAGTTACAGGAGCTTAGGAAGAATTTAGTTTAATCTCACTATGGTATTATGGAAGTAATTGAGTGTTGGTATTGCGAGTTATGGTACGTTTTGATCTATGTCTTTGAGACAAGTGAGGGAGTCTGTTGTCGACGAGTTGATTGCACGATTATATATTGTAGTGGTTTCGGTTTGAGGTAAACTGGTGAATCAATTATGACTACAGTGGTTGAGATTGAGGATGACTCGAGTAAGGGAATTTCTGGATACAGGTTGTATCACACCCTATGGGCATGTGGGAATCATGGAATAATTGAGTGGTTAGATATGAAAGATGTATTGTGCGTGGAGTAGGAGATTTCTCAGTTTCTTAGGAGTGTGGGTTACTCCCTTGGGTGTTGGTGTGTTAATGGGAACAGGTCGTTCGGTCCGTTTGGTTGGTTTAATTGAAATTTGAGTAGAGTAAATGACTCTCGATAATGGTTCAAATGGATGCAAGAGTTATATGTAATAATTGTGAATCTTCAAGATGTGTATTTGGCTATAAACTGAGATTTACATCGGATGGTGTCAAGATTGTGGCATTTCTATATCATTATGGATTCTATATATCAGTATCAGGGAGGTGAAGGTAATGGCTTTAGGCTCGCAGGAAGTTTCTTAAGAGTTAGTATTTGGGTTGTGGTACTTTTGGGGTGCTTAAAAGAACATACAATGGCTTATGAGCCTTAGGGCGGTGTGGTTTTATGGTAGGGTCTCGCGTGGTGAGTTTCATTTGAGGACTACGGTATTATGGCGAGGAGAATAATCAATTTGAATGTTATTCAGAAGGAACTCGGCGAAATAGGACAACTTGGTAGTAGGTTGGATCGGCATAGTAATGGGTAAGATCAATTCTTTGGGTGCTTATGATGTGATGAGTTTCTACACGTGATTCGTGGCAATGCTCTTGGGTTTTGGCGACCTACGTAGCTTGGTTGAGCTAGAGGGATTCAGTCCTGACGGTTTGGTTAACTGCAAATGGATTTCAGAGAGTTCTTAATGGTTTCTACCATGATTTGATATGTATATTTCCTACTAGTGTGTGGGGGCATGTTGCGTATTGTGATTTCTCCAATATGAAATCAAATGGAAAGTTCTCGGCTAACCAAGTATGTAGTTGCTTGCAACTCGGAGTTTGTTTTGAGATTTTTGTATCTTTCATATGATGGCATAATGGGTGCGGTGTGTTGTGTAGTATTGAGAATTGTAGGTGCAAGGTCACAATTCGGTTTCGAAGGGAAGGTCATGAAATTTATAGGCAGCATGGACGATTTATGATGACTAGGTAATGATGTTAGTATTTGGTTGGGCTTGATGAGAGTATACATTTGGGGAAGGGCAATGTGTTTTATTTATGGAAACTTCATTGGTTCTACGGCACTCTCCTTGTTGATCGACTACGGATATTCAAATTTTCCTTTGTCGCACAGAAGGATTATAGAGATATTCCTCGTTGTATAATCGTGTATTGGAGAAGTGTTAGACATTCTGGTGGTGGAGTTGGGATCAGATATGGTGGTACGTGTGATCTATGGGTTTGGAGACTAGGAGTTCTCAGGAGCAAATTGTTTTGTAGTTGTGGATTATGAGGTTGTGGCTGAAGCTAGCTAGGTGATAGCGTGTGTTGTGATTCAGTTATTGTGGACTTTCGAATGGTTACTTATCTATTTGTGGGTGACTAGCGTCGATTTAGGGGTCCATGGGAAAGCCCAATTAAGATGTGTATTCTACACCGAGTTGGATTGGTGGGCTCCATAATGCTATTGTCGAGGGACGTGCTATTCGGTTGTTGCTAAGCTTATTCGTTTTCTGAAATGATTTATGAGTTACTCCTCTATGCTACGAGGAGTTATGACTCATTGGTTTTAGGAACCCATGGTGTGGTTCTATTGAGGTCTTATAGCGGAGTTTGAGTGAGATGAGTAATTAGGTATTGCATGATTGAGAGTGTATTGGTTATGTTCTTTCGGGTTTTGTGTTGCATTGTATCGTCTGATTCTCCGTGGTTATGGAAATTCACTTTGAGTAGTTGATGCTGAATTTCGCGTGGTTATTGATTTTGAGCAAGACGGAGCGAGGTATATAATATGAATCAGCCTTTGGATTGGGTCACTCATTGCAGCAAAGTTATGTTGAGAGATGATCCTTTGTGTTGGGTTTGTGTCTTCTTGTTATACGGGGTGCGATGGGTTTTTAGCATCTCGTCTTGGCGGTAGTTGTTGAGATGGCGCGACATTTCTCTCATTTGTGTCGTTTTCTATGTTTGAGTACACCTGGCTTGTTGCTTATTGGTGCACGGATTGCACAAGTTATGGCTTTAGATTGTATTGATGTGGCATGTCACTAGAGTGGTTGTGATGGATGAGATGAGGTCATCGGACCTAGGACGGGTGCTATCGGATCTTATTACAGTATATTTGGAAGGATATTGATGTTGATCGGCTTAGAAATTTGCTATAGTTCTATCGAAAGAGAGGGAGTTCCACAACTTGTTGATCCGACGAATGGTTATGGGTTTATGTGTGTTTCTTCCATCATTGGCAGTTCATGAAGGTGTTAGAACGAGGCTTTATTCGATAAGAGGTGTATTACCGGCATTTGGTTGTTTGAGCAACTACTATGATTAGAAATTATCGCTATGAGTATTTGAATTATGTGGTATATCATGTGATTTCAACTTAGGTTATGACTATGGCTTGATACAGCTTGTTCAGACTTATACAGCATATGGATGCGAGATTATGATCTTATAGAAATATCGGATGTAGAAATTTGATTCTAAGGCTTATGGGCCGAGTTAAATTATGAAAATTTCGGTTATATTGTATTATCAGACCTATATGAGATAGGGTGACGTGGGATCACCCTCGGGTATGTGTAGGTAAGATTATGCGGCAGATTGATGGTTTGAAGAATAACTCTCGGCATGTTCGAGGACGAACGTATGTTTAAGTGGGGGAGGATGTAATGACCCGACCGGTCGTATTGAGCATTTGCACTACGCTCGATAGTTTACGGGTGTGAGCAGCTCCATGTGATGTATTATGACTTATGTGAATCGTCGTTTTTGGTTAAAAGGTTATTCAGAATCGACATGGAAGAATGAATTTCATGGTTGAGGCTGGAGTTGAAATAGTTGACCAAGTTTGACTTTTTGAGAATTTAACCCCGGAATGGAGTTTTGACGGTTTCGTTAGGTCCGAATAGTGATTTTGGTCTCGAGCATATTCCCGGATTTGCATTGGGATATTTCTAGATGTTTTCGGTACTGATTGGCGAAAATTAGAGATTTGAAGGCTTGGGAAGTTCATAGTTTTACCGGAAGTTGACTTTGAAGATATCAAATTCAGATTGTAGTTCCGGGAGTTGGAATAACTTCATCATGTCATTTGGGACTTGTTTGCAAATTTTGAGTTCATTCTGAGATGATTTGATATGTTTCGGTGCGTGTTTTGGAAGTTTGAAAGTTCGAAGTTCACTAGGTTTGAATTGAGGTATGATTCGTCTCTTCGATGTTGTTATGTGTGTTTTGAGACCTCGAGTAGGTCCGTGATATGTTATGTGACTTGTGGGTATGATTGGATGGGGTCCCTAGGGGCTTGGGCGTGTTTCATATTGATTTTGGATCTTTTTCTTCAGTATTTCAGCTGCTTGTTCTAGTGTTCCGCACCTGCGATTTGTATTGCGCAGGTGCGATGGCCGCAAATGCGCAAGAAGTCATGGCTGGAGCTCATCGCAGATGCAGTGGAAAGATGGCACCTGCGGGTGCACAAGAGTGGAAATTGTTCCATAGGTCCGAGATGGTCGGCTGGTGAGTGTGGTCGTAGAAGCGAAGATTTGACTGTAGATGCGGTGGTTGAAGATGCGACAATTTGACCGCAGATGCGGAAGTGCTTTGCAGAATAATAAATACAAGGGTTCGCGATTTTGGCTTCATTTTGGCATTTCAAAGCTCGGATTTAGGCAATATTTGGAGCAAATTCCATTACAAGGATTGGAGTAAGTGTTCTCTACCCGGTTTTAATTATATTCCATGAATGTATCTTCGATTTCAGCTTTTGGTTGATGATTTCTAAGGAGGAAATTGGTTTTTTTGGCCTAAATTATCATAATATCAATTTTTGAGTTTTGAACATTGAATTGGAGTCGGATTTAGTGAAACTAGTATGGTTGGACTCGTATTTGAATGGGTTGTCAGATTTTGTGAGTTTTGTCAGGTTCTGAGGTGCGCGCCCAGGTTGTGCTTTTTGGCCGATTTCGGGCTTTGATTCAAGATTCGATCTTTTATGATCAGGGTTGGTTCCTTTAGCATTGTTTGATGTATTTGAATATTTTTTAGTCAGTGTCGAACCGTTTGGAGGTCAGAACCCGCGTGATGGCATCTTTGGAGCATCGCTTGGCTTGCTCGGTATTGGTATTGACTCGTTCGAGGTAAGTAACTCTTCTAAACTTAGTGCTGAGCGTATGAAACCCCGCGATATGTGTTATGTAATAGGTATTGAGGTGACGCACATGCTAGGTGACGGGCGTGTGGGCGTGCACCCTGTGAATTGGGACTCTGAGGTTCCCATGGCAATGTATAGTTGACATATCTTGTTGTTATTTGTGTCTCCACCATGTGATATAGTAATTGAGTTGTCAATCATGCTAGATGTCATGTTTAGACTTATGCCGATACTATTTGGACCCATTAAGGCCATTTCTGTTGTGGAGTTATATGCTTTCATTGTTTTAAGTACTCAGTCAGACGCACTCATATGCATATCATATCTCAGTCTTTGTTGTTATTTATTGATACATCACATTGACATATTCGGGCTAGTTTCATGACATTGTGAGCCCGAGACAGAGAGACTGGAGAGATTGATGACTGAGTGAGGCCGAGGGCCTGATTGTGAGGATATTTACGAGTGAGGCTAAGGGCCTGATTATGAGGGTATTTATGAATGAGGCCTAGGGCCTAATTGTGAGTATATTTATGAGTGAGGCCGAGGTGCTGATTGTGAGGATCTTTATGGGATCGGGCTGCACGCCGCGGCATGTTTTTATATGGGATCGGGTTGCACGCTCTAGCATGTTTATTTTTGGGAGCGTGCTGCACGCCACAACGTGATTCAACTGTTTATGCCATGATTGGCTTGATATAGAGCTTGTGCTGAAGGATCCCTCCAGAGTCTGTACACACCCCAGTGAGCGCAAGTACCTACTAAGTGCGAGTGCCGAGTGTCGAGTGCTGAGTGACAGGGAGGATTGAGTGACTGTGAGGACTAAGTGACTGAGAGGACTGAGTGGATTGATACTCTGAGAGCTTGCATATGGTTCATTCACTGAGTGGCATCGCATTTTATATGCATACTTGACATTCATACATGAGATGCATTTGTCCTCATGCTATATACTATCACGTCATTCATGACTTTTTACACATATTGATATGTGGGTATAGAGAGGTGTTTTTATTGCACTCATTATTTGGAAAGAAAATGAAACTTCTCCCTTATTGGTGAATGGATTTTGAGAAAAATCAAAGTTTTCAAACATACCTATATTTTGGCATTTTCGGCAAAAGAATTGAATTTTTACTAAGATATTTGAAAAGCATGCCTATTTTTTTGGAACTGTGAACGAGTTGAGTAATTTTACTTCTTAGATAACCCTTTTATACTTGAATTTATGCTATTATGAACTCTTGTGAAAATATTGGTGTTGGACCCGACCCGGTGTTAGCTCGTTACTGCTATTAACCTAAGGTTAGGTTTGTTACTTACTTAGTACATGGGGTCGGTTGTACTAATACTACACTTCTGCACATTGTGTGCAGATATTGGTTGCAATTGTTTTTGTATTCGGGGGTTAATGGATTTGAAGATGTACCCGCGTCCATGTTGCAGCTGCCTCTGTTGTTCGGGGTATCCTTAGATTAAATTGTGTTGTTTATGTACTTTTCAAACAGACTATGTGTTTATTTCATTTCCGCTTTGTAAACTCTATTCTTAGAAGCTCATGATTTGTACTACCGGTTCATGGGAAATGTAATAGATCCAAATAATTTATATTGTTTAATTGACTTGCTAACATTATTGAAATTGGATAGTTATTAGTTGGCTTACCTAGCGGGTTGGGTTAGATGCCATCACGACTAGCGGATTTTTGGTTGTGACAATAAGAGATTAATACTATGTGTTTAAAAGTGTGATTATAGATACTAAAGATTTGATGTGGTCATACTGAGCTGTGAGAAATTTCCAGCTAAAGTAGTTTTATAGAATACGCCTAGTGAATTATTGTGATTGCTCAAGAGAGAATATGGGTAATTTTAGTGCTCATGATCAGTACGGGGACATGTAGATGCTAGATTGGTAACTATTATTGTAAACAAACTCAACTAAGGGCAATTACTTATTAAAATGACCTACAAAGTCAATAGCACATGTTATCACCATATCGTCAAAAATTTGAATCGTCTGCTCGGACTAACCATTATTCTATGGGTAGAAAGTCCTTAGAATTAATCTTAACCTAAATATTCAAAGCCCTATGCACATGCTGCCAAAAATGAGTTGTGAACTATGTCTATGTTGCATCCAAATGCACACGTAAGTGTATGCGGTTAAAATCCAAAGGAGGTAGGAGAGATGAGTTTCAAAGGCGCTCGTTGAAGGATAGAGTCGTAGGGGATGCATGAGAGAAGGTAGCAACAACTACGAGATTGGAAGAATTTCGACCACAAGTCGTTGTGCGAGAAAGAGGCCTAAAGGGGGGAATGATCAAGGATTTGGATTAATTCACAGATAGTTTCGTAGATGTCAAGGATAGTACTAAATTATTCGTAAGAGCTATAGATTATGATACTGATAAGCGCATCAGTCAAAATTCGATGATGAATGTTCCAAAAGGGGGAATGATGTTACACCCCATAGTTTCATATGTGAGAGTACATCGTAAGTCAATTGATGTAAGCCCTGAAATGAGATCATCTTTGAAAGTACATAAAGTAAGTTAATCATATTAACTTGGAGGTTACAAATATTTAAGATCATGGACTGCAAGTACCAAGAGGGTTGGAAAGCTTAGAAGCTAAACCAATTGAAGAAAATAAGTTTCGTCGAAAGTCGACATATTGGGAATGTTATAACATGCACTTTTAGAGTGAGACTAGGGTGCTCAAAATTTTAAGGAGGTTATGTTATGAGTTATTTCTGTCTTATGATAGTCGTGTGTTGTGTTTTGAAGTCAAGCGAGTTATGGAACAAAAGTTGGCAAATATCATCACAAGTTACATTCATAAATATGCCAAAAGATAGGTCAAATGTAGGTGTTCTTTTCTACCAATATACATGGATTTACAGTATGATATTCATATCAAATTGACTATCTACGAGTTTAGTTTCTAACCCATTAAACCGTTTATCGATACAACATTGGAGTAGAGACATATTTGCAGTTTCGCGAGACTGCGCATACTGCATAGGTGACAAGTAGGTGTGTCACTAAAGCTTTTTGAGCAATACTTTTCATGTATTATATGAGGTATTTTTTGGACATATTATAAACCAAATTGAAGGTCTTGGAATTTATCTTCTAATGCTAATAATTGTTCATTCATGAGACATACAGATAAAAAGATATAAGCGTCGAAAGAAGGGCAAGTGCTAGGGTGCCAAGCTAGCACTTCTTTGACTTTTCAAAAATTGATATATATATAGGTTTTAAATCGCCTTTCTCTTCATTTTTTTCATAGAACACGACCAGAGAACCCCCATAAACTTACTCTTAAGCTCTCTACAAGGGTTCTAAAGAAGATTAACATCCCGAGTACGGAATCAAGAAGCAATAACATTAGAACGATCCCTACAACGTAAGAATCACCATATCACCTCTCTTTTTCTTTGTATTTTGAGTTTTAGAAGGTACTTCATAGTTAATAAAACGCTTGATTTCTGTATTTAAGCTTTTAAATATCAAGGAAGGTTGATAAATTCATTTCCTAATAGTTATAACTCACAGGACGGAGATTGGAAGCCGTGAGTTCGATTTATTTCACCATTAATGAGAAGTCCACTCATGTTGGCCTCTCGTGCTGATGTTTTATGGAGTTTTGGAGGACAAAAGGTGTGGAGAAACACCACATAATGATGGGATTGTGGGCTGGTTGTTCGTCGTTACACTTTTTTAGATTATTTGACACTACTTTGGTTGTTGTTTTATGTATGAAATGATTAGGGTGTGTGGGCTGTTTTGTGGTATATTATGATGGAGATAAGGTGGGAAAATGATGCATACATGTTTTTTCGTGTCGTGTTTCTTTTTGTTTTTGTATTTGGTATTGGAGGAGGGCCTTGTTACTAGGGACATGCTGCCCAAATTTACGTAAGCGAGCTACTAGTTTAAGTTACAAACTTAGCCTTTACTCAGCACTGATTTTGAATCTCCTTATACTGTGGTATATTGAGTTGAGTTGTTTGAAGAATTGCTTGGAAGTTATTAAGGATTCAACAGAGTTAAGGTATGTTAAGGATAAACCTTTCCTTCATTTTGGCATGATCCCGTAACTACATGTGTTTGATAATGAGGCATAAAGAGAAGTTCGTATTCCTGGATTTATGTACATTATACTAGTCTCATAAGCTACAGTATTCTCCCTTATCGGGACTTTATATTCAATTAAGTATTGTCTTCTTTAAGTCAAGAGAGATCATATGGTAAGTTATATACCAAGCAAACTATGGTCGAGTGCCTATGAGTAAGCCTAGATGGACGAGATACAGAGCCTAGTATGGCCGAGCACCTATGACCGAGCCTAGTACGGTAGAGTAGTTACACATACCGAGCCTTATAGAGCCGGACATCCATTTTACATACTATATTGAGAGAGATGAGTCAGTATCATCAGGTAAGCATATCTTCAAATTAAATTTTAAGCCTAGATACTTTGAGTTATTATATTATCAGTTCAGTTTCAGCTTTCAGTTATTCTATTGCATTACATACTTGGTACATTATTTCGTACTGACGTCACTTTTGCTGGGGATACTGCATTTCATGCATGTAGGTCCTGATGGATAGTTGGATAGACCTTCCCAGTAGACAAAGTCAAACATCAGCTTGGTTGGTAAGCTCAACTTCCTCGGAGTTTCCAAGTGAATACCTTGGAGTCCATTTTATATATACAGGTTTGATGGATAGGTTGAGCCCCTGTCCCAACTATGATATAGTCTAGCTATCACTAGAGGCTTGTAGACGAGTCTTGTACATTTTTTATATCAGTATTGTGGCTTTACCAGCCCTATGTAGATGTTTAGTTTGGTATTGCTGGTTGTAGAAGTTATTTTCAGATGATTCATAATATGTCCTCATCGGCTTAAGTTGAGGGTTACCCCTACAAAGTTCACCATTACAGAGTGGTACGCTCGGGCCGAGTATGGCACCGAGTGAAGGTTCGAGTAATAAAGTAACTAGATGTCAAACCCAAGAGGACTTATTATTAACTATTAAATAAATTAAACTATCCCAATTATCTAAACAAGGATTAATCCTAGAGGTATTTGACTCTAATCTACTTAAAATAAAGGAAAATAGCTAATGAACTTCGAATACAAGACGGGCAGATTTTTATTTTATCAATGCGATGAAAATGATCTAAGGTTGTGGGATATATAACAATCTTGTTGTGTTCTTCACTTGAACTAACTAGTTGATTTATCTGGTTTATTGGTTGACATGGTTAATATTGCTCATAAGAATCTATTGAGCTCTTTGTCACAACCTAGATCCCCCATTGGTGGTGATGACACGTGATGCAACTGTTGCGCAAGCCAAACATAAAGAAGATAACAACGAAACATGATAGATAAATATAGAATAGATAAATCTAAAAGATAATAAGAATAGATAATACCAGTCAGAATATAACTTTGCAGAACTTGTAATACCAAGTCATGAGCTTTATAATACAAATATAAGTCTAAAATGCCAAAATATTGTCTGAATCAATAACAGTAAAGGAAAAATAGGAAAAGACGCCATGGGATATGATTTAGAAGTAGCTCTACCTTGGTTTCCACAGCACATAAAAATAGCTCAGCTCACTAAGCTCGACCGACTCCAACTCTGGAATCCATATGGTTAAGTGCAAAGTGTAGTACGAGCACAACCAATCTCATATACTCAGTAAGTATTATAACTAACCCCGGGGAGGTAGTAGTGGAACAAAGTACCATTGATACTCACTTAACAACATGTTCATTTCGTAAATATGCAAGTACACAACTATGGTACTAAAACTAAGCATGAAATACGGGTATAGCCAGTCAGGGCACTTAGAGAAGATGTGCACGAGTTTCACAACAGCTTAACAACTCAACATATAGAAAGATATGCATTAAGAATCAATTCAATGCGCACAAGTTAATATACAGAGAAGATATGCAACGTGCCTTCACCTTCAGTCAAACAGTATATAGAGAAGATATGCATAAAGAGGCATGTATACATTTCAAAACTAGCATCTACATATACGATAAAAATATATATACACCCAAGGTATTTGCAAATCAAGAAAAGATATGAAAACCAAACACTAATCACTTTTCCTCATATCGTGTGTACGTCATCAAGAGAGAAAATGAGAGGACAACCCTAGGGGATGGATCCTTATCCACACGACAATTCACGTGCCATAATATAACAATCGCATGGACCACTCACGTGCTATCATAACTCAATATCACAGACTACTCACATGCTACAAATCCAATCCATATCAGACAAAAAGCATATACAAGAACGCCTGTATTCGAAGAATCAATATTAATCACATATTCATGGACTGATAAAAGTGACATACTAAGGTGGATACATGTGCGAAGTGTGCTACCATAGCTAATATTAGGCGAAACGCCACAAAATAGCAACTATCATTTTTGAACACGAGATTAACCTAAATATGATCTCTACCATGATTCAAGTATCTAAAATACCGGTACAAACATATGAAGCATGATAACAAGATCCTTGTATTTAATATAAGTCATCATATAGCCCAAGCACTATCCCGGTGATAGATAAAACTCGGTGTATGCACACATGCTCGCCCCCCACATGCGCGTCACCCTCGGCATGTAGACATTATAAACAATTCAAGAAACTAGTTCCTAAAACCAAGTATAGTCAAGATAATTACCTCAAACGAGCAAAGTCAATACTGCAAAAATGCCTACCCTCGCCAATCGACCTCCGAACGGCACGAATCTAGTCAAATAACATACTATGGTGTCAAATAATGCTAAAGGAAATAATATAGGAGCATAAAGGCTCGATCTTTAATAAAAGTGTCACGACCCAATTCTCCCTCCAACTGGGTCTCGTGACGGCACCTAGTCTAGAAGACTAGGTAAGCCTATTAATTAAGTGAAATTTAGATAAAACAGGTAAAATAATAGTAAGTGAAATAAATCGTACTAAAGTCGTCGCCGCTCGGCATTAACAGTTACTTTACCCAGAACCCGGAATATCATAACACATCACAAGCTACTCTACTGCTCAATAAGTACAACTGGATAGAAAAGACCGTATAGTTTCACCTACAAGTACTACAACTGCAAGATAGGAAGGGGACTCGGAGATCTGCGGACGCTGCAGATTATACCTCGAGTCTCCTGATACCGTTGATGTTGGCTAACTGAGATGCCGCGTACTAGGACCTGGATCTGCACATGGGGAAAAACATGCGCAGAAGGGCGTG
>ML269839.1:4834-15322 GCA_005239495.1 Nicotiana undulata
CGACTTTTGGGTCGATCTTCATAATTTTGTAAAGATTGAAACTTTATTATTCGAAATAGTTCCTTATACGATTTATGTGTGTTTTGAAGTTGTTTTGGTTGGTTTTGAGCCGTCCAGAGGTCTTTCCGCTCGAGAAGTCCATTTTTGAGTTCCAGGCTGTCGTCTTTGAGGCAAGTATCTTGCCTAACATTGTGTGGGGGAATTTCCCCTTAGGATTAGAGTCTTCTATGTTGATAGTAGCCCGTGTACGCGAGGTGACGAGTGCATACCCGGACGTATTTGCAAATAGGTTGGCCTTTTAGGATTCTTAGGTCCTTATACGCTTGTGTATGAAGTTGTTATTGCTATGACTGCGTTCTTGAGTGCTAGTTTCATTATTTCCTACTTAATTGGACTTACTTGCTTTTAGATTTGTCTTGTTGTTATTTGATCTTAATTGACTTAACTGAGTATTTTACCTCCTTTACTAGCATGCTATATTTTCTTCATAAACTGCTTAATTGACTAGAATTAGTATTACTTGCCCTACAATTGATTAGCAGTAATTGGAATATTTATACGTTGCTTTCAAGCATGCCCGTGAGTCGCATATTGTGATTTATATGATTTTTTCTTAAGTGTTACTTAGGTTTAGTTAGATAAGTATCCATGTTGATGGTATTTCCTTGGTGTTGTCTATTATTGAGCATTGATTCAAGCTGGATTTTATTCCGTGAAGCTGATTGTTTAGGCGAGATTGGTTATAACTGTTTTCCCTTGCCGGGATGATTTGGTTTTTTATTGTTGACCTGAATATTGTGGATATGTCGTTATGTCTTGTTTCTCTCTAGTTAAGCTGTGTTCTTTACGCTCATTAGTTTCTTTCGGTGGTTATTCCTCGTGAATGAGTTCTACTGTGCTGGTGACTTAAGTTCTTGATTTGATTAGCCGTCGTACATAGCATTTTTATTTTTTGTTGCCTTGTGTGTGTTGTGGCGATGTACGATGTTTATGTTTTGTTGTGGTTGTTATTTCTGTACTGCATCGCATATTTAAATTGGGACTACGGACGAGATTCTGGGAGCTTTCCCCTTGTACTACATTGCATATTTAAATTAGGACTACAGACGTATTCCGGGAGCTTTCTTCCTGTACTGCATTGCATATTCAAATTGGGACTACGGACGAGATTCCGAGAGCTTTCCCCCTGTACTGCATCGCATATTTAAATTTGGCCTACGGACGTATTCCGGGAGCTTTCCCCCTGTACTGCATTGCATGACAAATTCTGAGTTACGGACTGAGTTATGATGGTTTTATCATTCAGGAGATTTAGATCGAAATATATATGTTTCGGTCATTTTATAAAAGGGCATAAATATTAGACCAGTGGTGTCTTGACTAGTCCTTGTCACTACTTCACCGAGGTTAGTCTTGATACTTACTGGGCACCGCTGTGGTGTGCTCATACTACACTTCTACGCATTTTTGTGTGCAGATCCAGGTATTTATTGTTAGTAGCTGTGCGGATTCATTGCCGAATAGACTGTGGGTAAACTTGATATTGCGTTCGCAGGCTTCGAAGTCACCTTCATGTTTTTATTCAACTGCACTCCCGTATTTCTGAACAGTTGTATTAGGAGTTGTAGAAAGATCTCGTAAAGCTTATGACTTGTATAACTGGGTTTTGGAAAATTGTAAATTCTGTCAAGATTTCCATATCAATACTGTTATATTTCTTTTATTATTGTTGTTGTTCAGTGAAATGTTAGGCCTACCTAGTTTCTAAGACTAGGTGCCATCACGATGCCCAACAGAGGGAAATTTGGGTCGTGACAAGTTGATATCAGAGCTCTAGGTTCATAGGTGCTACAAGTCATAAGCGGGTTTAGTAGAGTCTTGCGGATCGGTACGGAGGCGTCTGTACTTATCTTCGAGAGGCTACAAAACTATTAGGATAATTTCACTCCCTTCATTCCTATCGTGCGAGTTCATTGATCTTGAAGTTTGAAATCATCGTTCCATTCTCTCACCGATTGTGAGGACACGAGCTGCGGTTCCTGATGATGTTACCCGAAAGTAAAAGTCACAAGGCTCAGAGACAGAGACCTATGAGGAGCGCGTACCGCAGTTAAGATGCCTACCAGAGCAGCCGTGGAGGAGTCGCTAGGAGTTCTAGGTGGGGAACATGTACTGGAGGTGCCTGTTGCTACCCCGCACTTCAGGAAGCCTGGGCGCAATTTTGAATATAATTGGTACACTGGCTCAGGCGGGGGAGGGGGGTGATTCTAGTGCACCAACTACCCACAGATCAGGGGAGGAGTTCAGAATCCCACCTTCTACACTCCGGAGCAGGGAGATCATATTGGTCAGGTTCCAGTTGTAATGGTAGCACGACATGTGGCTTCAGTTCAACCATTATTATAGCAGCATCGGAGGAAGAATACTTTGGACTTGAGAGGTACAAGAAGTACCACCCTCCTATCTTTCAGTAGATTGGCGATAGATGATGCCAGGGTTTCCTGGAGGAGTGTCATTACATTCTTCGTACTTCGGGTATTGCGGAAACGGGCTGGATTGCTTTTGGCAAATCTCAGGTTCAGAGTAGGGGGTATATCAGTGGTAGCGGCATATGAGTTGGGGTAATCTGACCGAGTTAGCTTCACTAGCATGGATTTAGTTTTCGAAGATGTTTTGAGGGAGATTGCACCTCAGTTCCTTCGGGATGTACGGCGCACAGAGTTTGAGCAGTTGCGTTAGGGCGCTATTTCACTATTGGAGTATGCCATTAGATTCAGTGGGTTGGCCAGATATACACCTCGCTTGGTTGCTTCAGTTAGGATATGAGTCCGTAGAGTCATTGGGAGACTCAAACATGATATTCGGTTCCGCGGGAATCGAGAGTTAGAGTAGGATGGCTCGTTTCAGCAGGTAGTAGGGATCGCTCGTTGGTTATAGAGCATGTGGGGCCGGGAGCGATAGGTCAGACGAGATCAGGAGAGAGAGTCTTGGGAGGCGAGGAGGCCTCATATACCGGAGTAATTTACTGGTCCTTATTATGGAGGAAAGGTACGACATGGTTGAGAATTTTGGGTCAACCAGTTCAGTTTGCATTACCAGCTTCGCATGGGGGTTTTCAGGTACTCATGGGTCTCAGAGGATTCGTATTGTATATTTTCCACAGCCATGTCGGCAGAGAGGTGGTTTTTAGCGTGGGGATGTTAGCCACAAGGTGAGAGATTGTTCCAGGGTTCAGGCATGTGGGTCATATCAGGGTATTCAGGTGAATGGAGGGCGCCCAAGAGGGGGAGGCCCGACCCGTTGATGTGTTTCATATAGTAGGCTGGAGGTCGTTGTTCCAGGTATTATCACACAGGTATGTTTTGATGTGTTACAGAGGGGCACCAATTTTATTTCATTATAGTTCTGCTAGTCGGGACGAGTTCCCTTAACGTTGTTTCATTTATGAGTGAGTTTAATGTTTTGCACTCTATTTTTGTGTCTGTTCCTATTGGGAGATCCTATGAGTAGTAGCCCGTGTCTATTGTTGTTTTATTCATCCTTGATAGTGGTGAAACTGGAAGTGAATCCTTGTTGTTCTTCGTGGTAAGCTTTATGTGATTTTCCTAAGTATTTTGTTTACGAGTTGTGATTTGATATTCCATCGAGATGTGAGTTCAGATAGCATTATGATTTTATCAGCTGAGATGAATTAGTGGAGGAATTTTAATTGGTATGATATATTTTTGGTATGTGATTCAGAGTTGAGGGTGAGGTCCTCGTGATATTTGTGATTCGATATATTTAGACCGGGCTGAGTACCGCGGTGGAAATTTTATCAGGATAGAATCCTTGTGATTTGTTCATATGATTCTTCCTTGTTAAATTGATTTTGGTAAGTCAGTATTGATAGAGAGTTGTGCCTATGGGCTTGTTTGATAGTTCCTTTATATGTTTCTCTTTTCATATTCAGTCATTCTCGTTATATGCTCCATTAGTTTTAGCTTGCGGGATGTGTATCCCGTGGTGTTAGTTGTGGCTTGGATTCAGGTGTCTAATAATGAGGTCTTCGTGTTTATCGCATCATTATCAGTATTATGGAGCTTGGAAACAGAGTTCTATCAGATGTGGGGATAATTGCCAATGTTGAGTTGATTTCGGGCAACTATTGTGATCAAAGTGTTATTTGATCCTATGTGTGATGTGCTATGTTGTATGGTCATGCCTAATGGGCGTAGTCATGAGTTAATGCAGCTGGTCGAGGCTAATTCCGGTTATGGACTTAGAACCGGGTCTTTTGGAGGTGAGTAAAAGGTGAGGAATTGAAGTATGAGGCTTATCGGTTGTTATTGGAAGGCTATATTGCAGTTGTGATTGCGTCGTCAGGCTTATATAGGTTGGGGTGACGTGGGATCACCCGCGGGTGTGTGTTGGAAGTGTGCAAACATAGATTGGATGAGTTCAAGGTAAATCTTGGCACGTTCGAGGACGAACGTTTGTTTAAGAGGGGGAGAATGTAACGACCTGACTGGTCGTTTTGAGAATTTAAGCGTCGTTCAGTGGTGTAAGGTCATAAGCAGCTTCACATTGGGTATACCGACCTGCGTGCGTGGTTGGACTCAATTACCGGATAATACAAAGTCGAATTGGGAGGCAAATTTCAACTTTTGAAGCTTAAGTGATGGAAGTTGACCGGAGGTTTGGCTTTTGTGAAAAAGGCCTCGGAATGAGTTTTAGGTGATGTCAACAGCTTCCTATGATGATTTTGGACTTAGGCGCGCGTCCAGAATTGGTTTTGGAGGTCCGTAGAGTAATTTGAGGTATTTTGGCGAAAGTTAGAATTTCAGCGATTCCGGCCGATAGGTGAAATTTTGATATCGGGCTCGGAATGGAATTTCGGGAATGACTGTAGGTCCGTTGTGCTATTTGTGACTTGTCTGAAAAATTTCACGTCATTCCGGATTGAATTGATAGGTTTCGACGCAAGTTTTGATATTTGAAGTTTTGAAAAATTCATAAGTTTGAATTTTGATTTGATTCGTCCTTTGGGTGTTGGTTTATGTGATTTGAAACCTCGAGCGAGTCCGTGTTAGGTTATATGACTTGTTTGTGTGAGTAGACGGGGTCCCCAGGGCCTCGGGTGCATTTCGGATGGGCTTCGGGTCATTTCTCCCCATTTTTGAACTGCTGTTCTGGTGTCTGATGCCCTCTTCCGCGATCGCATAGCTCCAATTGCGATCACGTAGTGTAAACTAGACCAACCATATTTCTCTTCTCCGCGTTCGCGTATTCATCCACGTGATCGCTTAGTACTGTGTGCTTCATTCATCGCGATCGCACCTCCTTTTACACGATCGCATTGTAGAAACATGGCCTTGAGAACTTGTACATATTACTCTTCGCGTTCGCTTATATCTCCTCGCGTTCAAAGTAGCCTTTCCCCTTCACGTTTTGCGATCGCATTCACCAACTTACGATCGCGTAGAGCATTTATTTGGGCAGTGATTTTTCCTCTTCGCGATCACATTACTTCTCCCGCGATCGCGATGCTTTAAAAAACCTAGGCAGATTATAAGTTTCCAAAATCGAGGGTTAAGCCATTATTAACATATTTTGACTTCTAGACCTCGGTTTTTGGTGATTCTTCGAGGGTTTTTTCACACAAATCGAATGGGTAAGTTTTCTTCCACTAGAATTAAATATATTTCATGAATGAGTTCTTGTTTTTATCATTTAATTTGTGTTTTGGGTTGAGGGAATTGTGGGTTTTGAAAGAAAATTTCTAAAAAGAAAAATCATGATTTGAAGGACCAAATGGTATCGGAATTCGATAAATTTAGTATGGTTGAACTCGTATCGGAATGGGTAATCGAATTTTGTAAAATTTGTCGAGTTCCGAGGTGCGGGCTCGGGGGGTCGACTTTTTGGTCGATCTTCATAATTTTGTAAAGATTGAAACTTTATTATTCGGAATAGTTCCTTATACGATTTATGTGTGTTTTGAAGTTGTTTTGGTTAGTTTTGAGCCGTCCGGAGGTCTTTCTGCTCGAGAAGTCCATTTTTGAGTTTCGGGTTGTCGTCTTTGAGGTAAGTATCTTGCCTAACCTTTTGTGGGAGAATTTCCCCTTAGGATTAGAGTCTTCTATGTTGATTGTAGCCCGTGTACGCGAGGTGATGAGTGCGTACAGGGACTTATTTGAAAATAGGTTGGCCTTTTAGGATTCTTAGGTCCTTATACGCTTGTGTATGAAGTTGTTATTGCTATGACTGTGTTCTTGAGTGCTAATTTCATCATTTCCTGCTTAAATTGGACTTACTTGCTTTTAGATCTCTCTTGTAGTTATTTGATCTTAATTGACTTAACTGAGTATTTTACCTCCTTTACTAGCATGCTATATTTTCTTCATAAACTGCTTAATTGACTAGAATTAGTATTACTTACCCTACAATTGTTTAGCAGTAATTGGAATATCTATACGTTGCTGCCAAGCATGCCCGTGAGTCGCATATTGTGATTTATATGATTTTTCCTTAAGTGCTACTTAGGTTTAGTTAGATAAGTATCCATGTTGATGGTATTTCCTTGGTGTTGTCTATTATTGAGCATTGATTCAAGCTGGGTTTTATTCCGTGAAGCTGATTGTTTAGGCGAGATTGGTTATAGCTGTTTTACCTTACATGGATGCTTTGGTTTCTTATTGTTGACCTGAATATTGTGGATATGTCGTTATGCCTTGTTTCTCTCTAGTTAAGATGTGTTCTTTACGCTCATTATTTTCATTCGGTGGTTATTCCTCGTGAATGAGTTCTACTGTGCTGATGACTTAAGTTCTTGATTTGATTAGTTGTTGTACATAGCATTTCTATCTTTTGTTGCCTTGTGTGTGTTGTGGCGATGTACGATGTTTTTATCTTGTTGTGGTTGCTATTTCTGTACTGCATTACATATTTAATTTGGGAGTACCGACGAGATTCCGGGAGCTTTCCCCTTGTACTACATTGCATATTTAAATTGGGACTACTGACGTATTCCGGGAGCTTTCTTCCTGTACTGCATTGCATATTTAAATTGGGACTACGGACGAGATTTCAGGATCTTTCCCCCTGTACTGTATCGCATATTTAAATTGGGACTACAGACGTATTCCGGGAGCTTTCCCCCCTGTACTGAATTGTATGACAAATTCTGAGCTACGGACTGAATTCCCTATACTGCTCTTTCAAATATCATTTTTTTGCAAGACAAATACTTTTGAAGGAACTATGTTTTAAAGATTTCTCTTTATAAAAATATATAAATATACATTCAGAGAAAGTATGTTTCAAAGAAGATTTCTCTATTCCGAAATGATTATACCTTTAAAGCTTTCGATATAAACTCACGATTCAAAGGTTTTCACTCGAAGATTTGACCAGTTTTATTGCGTTATTGGCTAAGGCCTGATGTGAATAAATTGATGCAGTGCTGAGTTACTAGTGTTTTATATTGTGTTGTGATTCCCGATATTTGGCTTGCATTCTGTCCATCCTCCTTGCGTGTATCTATTATGCTGTTCGTTGATTTATTTGCAGTAACTTCTTCCGTATTATTTTGTCATACCGTTAATTATATTGAAAAAATCTTTAGATAGGTATTATGTTTCGCTCATTTTATATTTATGCTTTTTACTTATTAGACCAGTGGTGTCTTGACTAGTCATCGTCACTACTTCACTGAGGTTAGTCTTGATACTTACTGGGCACCGTTGTGGTGTGCTCATACTACACTTCTGCGCATTTTTGTGTGTAGATCCAAGTATTTATTGTTAGTAGCTGCGCGAATTCATTGCCAAGGAGACTCAAGGTAAACCTATATAACTTGGACATTTTTGTGTGCAGATCCAGGTATCCGAAAATTTTGAACAACAATATATAACTTGGACATGACAGTAATATATCATAAAATAAACAAGATGCATCGATTTATGTCTGTAGCCCTGCATACCAACATGAATTCATATATTATTAAGAATGATGTATACTCAGTAATCAAACTCTCATAAGGTGGCCCACTCAGTACTAGAATTTGGCCTTCCGGCCCAGGGAAAGTCCATTCCAGATATTACATAAACACAAGTGACACAGTCACCTAGTACTGAGGAAAAAGGCTGATCCAGCCCCAGAGAGAAGATCCATCTCCGGAACATAAGCCCCACAGAGAAGGTCCATCTCCGGAACATATCCCTCGGACAAGATCCATGTCCAGGGAAGATCCATCCCTCAATACCTGTGCGCTCACTGGGGGTGTAAAGACTTCGGAGGGGCTCCTATAAGCCCAAGTGCTATGTCAAGCCAACGAAGGCATGATTCCAGGATCGCTGCGGTGTGCAGTCCGACCTCGTAACTGTCTCAACCTAGGCTCCAAGCCTCACTCAGTCAGTACCTTCCAGTCTTACTCACAATGTTCTAACATATGAAAAATCATCCCAAAACAATGATAATATAGAATAAACTAGCAACTTATGAGACTGAGGCATGAAACATATACTATATCAGGACTGAGTACATGAAAACAATAATCACAGTTAGAGACAGCAATAATTTGTAACGACTCGGTCGGTCGTTTTGAGAGTTAGTGCCCCGATCCCCTAATAATTGCTTCTCTCATGTCTTATTATGTTAATGGAACGTGTTGGAGCGTTGAGTGATGAAAGTTGGAGTGATTTTGGACACATAGTCCTCTAAGGTGAATTCAACTTTAGAAATTGAGCCGTAGCTAGAGCTGTGTGAAGACGGATCCGTAATGGAATTCCGTCGACTCGGTTAGCTCCGTTAGGTGATTTTGGGGTTAGAAGCGTGTTCGGAATATGTTTTCGAGGCCGGATGTAGATTTAGGCTTGAATTGGCGAAAGTTAGACTTTCGGCGATTTCGGTCGATAGGCGAGATTTTGATATCGGACTCGGAATAGAATTCCGAAAGTGACAGCAGGTCCGGAATGTCATTTGTGACATGTGTGCCAAATTTGAGGTCATTCGGATAAGTTTAGACGTGTTTCGGCATCGAATGTGAATTCTTGAAAATTCCTAAGTTCTTAGGCTTGAATCTATGCATAATTGATGATTTTGATGTTATGGGATGTGTTTTTAAGGCCCGACCAAGTTTGAATAAGGTATTTGGGTCAGTTGGTAAGTTTGGTTGAGGTCCCGGGGGCCTCAGGGTTGTTTCGGATGCCCAACGAGAGAGTTTGGAACTTTGATCAACTGCTGAACCAGACCTGTTTCTGGTGTCTCGCACTTGCGATGGTTTTTCCGCAGGTGCGGACACACATGTGCGGTAGGCCTGGTTGCAAGTGCGGTTGTGAGTGGGGTGGCCAGTCGTCGCAGGTGCGACCTGGGTTCCGAGGTGCGGTACCGCAGGTGCGACCAATCGACCGCAGGTGCGGCCCCAGGTGCCTTTAATGATTTATGCATCTGCGATGTAATTTTCGCAGGTGCGGCACCGCAGGTGCGATCCTAGAAGCCGCAGGTGCGAAAGCTCTGGGCAGACTTTTAAAGACCCAATTCCGAGGGTTAAGTTATTTTTCACCATTTTTGAATTTTGGAGCTCGGGAAGGACGTTTCTTGGAGACTTTTGCACCTGGGTACTTTGGGTAAGTGATTCCTAACCTATATAGACCAATTTCCATGAATCTTAATTTCTACCTTTAATTTCGAGATTTTGAGTAGAAATTTGGAAAAAATGGAAGAAACTTCTTAGACCAAAATTTGGGCTTTTGATTGGGTATATGACCTCCGATTAGAGAGTTTTTCATATGGTTAGACCCATGAGTGAACGGGTGTCCGAAAAATATAACTTTTACTCGATTCTGAGACGTGGTCCCGAGGGGCATTTTGGTCAAAATTCCTAATTTCGCGTATTAGCTTCGAATTAATTAATTACTTTGATTTCTTGAAATGATATTTACAATATGCAATTGAATTGAATAGATTTGGGCCACCCGGAGTCGGATACTCATGGCAAGAGCGTGATTATTGGTTGATTAGCACAGTCGATGTAAGTGGCTTGCCTAACTCTGTGTTGGGGAATTTCCCTTAGGCATTTTAACTGATCTTTACTATAAAAACCCCGTGTACGTGAGGTGACGGGTGCGTGCATGGGTTATTTTCACGGAATTTCCATCGTTCTTACTATGATATATCTCATTTTCACTCCAAATATTACTATTACTGAACTAGACTGAGTGGCAACTTAAGATTTAAACCTACCAACCGATTTTACTTGATTTTACCACTTATTACTACTATTTGAACATCGTTGAAGTATTTTACTCTATTTTTGCCAACGATTTTTCCTAAATTTTTGAATTACGCTACATCCGGTATACATCTTGCATTGCATATTTACAGTGGGACTGCGGGCCGACAACAACAGCCCCAACCAACTGCACATGGAAAACATCTCGCGCAATATCCGTAGCACCATTTCAATTCCTCAACTCCTCGAATCATAGCAAGAGCTTCGCGACGTAT
>ML269840.1:0-25632 GCA_005239495.1 Nicotiana undulata
GAGCACATGGCTCACATCCATCCGGGTCACAGCCACTGGGGTCACAGCCAGGGGGGTCACAGGCATCAGTATCACAGCCACTTCCGGTCGATCCCGTGATGTCGCAGTCACAAGGATCACATCCATCTTCATCAGCGACTCCATCTCTTGCAGGCCTTCGGCTGCGAGATACTAGCTCTGACCCCCCCTACACCTTCCACACATGCATCTAATGTACCTGATTTCGACGATGATGTTGATGATGACGAGGAGGTGCATCGTGATCAGTATGGCAGGATCATCATAGTCCCTGAGGGTGATGGGTAAGAGTAATTTGATTTTTTTACGTTTATTGTTTTGTACAGTTTGTACTAATATATTAATGTGTTTTTTTCTGTTAAATTGTAGGTTCATCCCGAGTAACACTACTACGAGGATAATCACCAAAGCCGCCAGAAAGCTTTATGATGCCCCTTGTATGAGTTGGAGTGAATTCCCATTCTCGCTGAAGGAGCAAATTTTCAATAAATTTAAGGTATAAATTTTCTTTTAAGCTCTATAACTATTTAAATTTATGATATTTTCATACAATATTTAACTTTTGAAATACAGAGCAAGTGTGTATGGGAACACTGCTAGACTGCACAACCAAAAGCCTGAATGGTTGCTTGACCATTTATGGGAGGATTTGCAAAGGCAGTGTCTTACCGCAGAGTTCTTAAAGAAGAGCGAAAAAGGAAAGAAAGCTCGCGCATCCGAGAAGGGAGGCTACTTGCACACTGGAGGTGCGATCAGCCAAGGGACTATAAAAAGAAGATTGGTACGTAATTTATTAATTTATTTTAATTTTCAAAGTATATCAATTCTGTTTATTAACTATAATTTATGAATTTTCAGGGAAAGAGGTTGGGTCGTCCAATGAAGCAAGATGAGTTATTCAAGAAGACTCATATTGTCAAGAAGAAGAAAGATACTGATCTAGAAAGGTGGGTCGAGGGCCGAGCATCGACTGTACATGTAAGTTTTCATTTTTCATTAAGTATTTGGATTTACTCTTATATAAATTTTCAAGTACTAATTAAATATAATTTTTCTTATAGGATCGCTTCAAAGCTGATGTGAAGGAATTCATACGCAGTCAGCCACCTAATGAGTCGGGCGAGGCAATCCATATTTCGGAGGAGGATGCAGAAAGATTATGGATGCAGGCGGCTGGCGGTGCAAAATATGGGAAGGTATACGGGCTTCCTAATAAGAAGTTCCACCGCTATCACTGTGGAATGCAAGNCAAATCTCTCCTAGCTTCTGGAACTTTTCTGATTCCCCGGTCTCGCGAGTCATCTCCAGAGGCTCACCTTGAACATGACTGTTCCATCAGTCCTCCCCGTCGTAGTTCCTCCCGTCCTCCCCGTGGTCGTTCTTCTCGTCCTCCACAAAATGACCCTTCTCATTACCGTCTTGATAATGAAGATTCATCATACGGTGATGATAATGATGTAAAATGAAACAATCATTGAGTAGTTGTGTATACTTTCAACTAGACAATAGAACTTCGGTTCTTTTTCGAATGGCCTCGTAATAAGTGTTAACTAATTAGTTTTGTTAGTTTAATTTTTGTAGTTCTATTGAACTTTAGTTTTAATATTGGTTTTAATGTTTGTTTTAATGTTGTTGTTGTGTTATTGTGTTCTTGTACTTCTTATTATTGTTATTGTTGTTGTTGTAATAGGATTTGGTATGCTGGCAGGTGGTGTAACTGCCAAAATAGGCAATTTCTGCCAAAATAATACCCAGAAAAGCGACCAAAGTTGGTCGCTATTCTATTAAAAAAAAAATTCCTGGGATATAGCGACCAAAGTTGGTCGCTACTGAACCCAGATTTCAAGAATAGCGACCAACTTTGGTCGCTATTTTCTTAAGAAATCATTTTTTCTGCGATTTAGCGACCAAAGTGGGTCGCCAATTTATTAAAAAAAATCAAATTGTTACGATTAGCGACCAATTCTAGTCGCTACGGATTAAAAATAATTAAAAAAAATTATTCATTAGCGACCAACGTTGGTCGCTATTGTCCAGATTTAAAAAAAAAAATTATTTTACAGACCAAAGTTGGTCGCTATATTTTATATAATAAATAATAACGTAATTTAATTGAAGTGACCAACTTTGGTCGCTAAAATTATATTATTAAAATATTACAGTGACCAATGTTGGTCGCTTTTTGTTGATACCCGTTATATATGGTCCTTTCACCTTAGGGACCAAAGTTGGTCGCTATTTAGCGACCAAACATGGTCTCTATAAAAAAGGGACCAACGAAAAAGCGACCAGGCCTGTTTGGACGCATTTTGGTCACTTTTTCACTGTTTAGCGACCAACTTTGGTCGCTTTTGGTGGTCGCTTTTACCCGAATTTTTAGTAGTGTCAAGTTTCACCGTTAGCTTTACAGGGATGAAGTCATAACTCCACCCCCTAAATAATGTTAAAGTTAGATGGAGAAGAGAGCTTAATTATCATATTGTTAATGTTTTGATGCCAAGCCAACCTCTAATTATAAAGAAATCAAAGAAGATGAATGTTTTTTTTTCTTTTTCGATTGGATGCCTCTTTACCTCGCCAGTTAAGTGTAAGGTCTGCGTACACACTACTCTCTCCGTACCCGGCTTATGACATTATACTGAGCGTGTTATTGTTATTGGTTAGATCTATTTTAAGGGATATTGTGCATGTCAGATAGAATCTGTATATTAATTTGATTTTATATATTTATGTGTGTGTAAATATAAAAGTGTATTTTCAGGCATCATTATGTTGTAACATGTGAGAACAGAAAAATTCAGCTTGATGGAATCTGAATAAAAAATGAAAAGACCATTTTCCTGAATTTAGCTCACTAAAAACTCTTTTAGAGTGGACTCAAGATTTGAAGTATATGAGTTTATATTTTGATCTCAAGTTAATATACAATCAAACCTCTTTATAACAACATCTCTATATAACTACACTTCACTATAAAAGTCAAGTTTTTCTGGAACCAATTCTTATGTTATGTTATAATATATGTTCTCTATAACAGCTGTCACGACCCCAAATTCCCTTACGTCGTGTGTCGTGACGACACCTAGTCTTAGGGACTAGGTAAGCCTAACATTAACTGACATACAACAATATTTAACTAACATCTAACAACTTTGAAATAGAAATCTTTATAATATTTACAATTCCAAAGCCGGTAGTACAAGTCATAAGCTCTACAGAGTTTGCTAGAAAACCTCTAAATACAACTGTTTCGAAATAAGAATAAACACTAAAAATAAAAAATCAAAAGGTGACTCTGAAGCCTACGTACACAACAACAAGTTTACCTTGAGTCTCCACCGCAAGGTCTGGACAGCTAGACAGCTAGCTAATGATCAACTGACTTCGAAAAAAACCTGGATCAACACAAAAATGTGCAGAAATATAGTATGGGTACACCACATCGGTACCCAACAAGTATCAAGACTAACCTCAAAGGAGTAGTGACGAGGAACAGTCAAGACACCTACTGGACTAAATAAGCTGAATATGTATAAGTATTTGAATAACAAAGTACGATATCTATATAAAGACTACGCATAATGACAAACAATAGGGTAATTGCAGCAAGAAAGAACAACAACTAACAGCGAAACACCATGATAATGACACAGTAGAATGAACGTAAACACAGTCTAAATTCGGTTATCACAGATAAAGGAAAGGCAAGTAACAACTCAACAAAAATGACCGCTTTCACCCCAGGTTTTAGCCAATAACCTCCACGAGGTACTGAACCTCAGAATATCCACATTTCACGGGTCCTTATTACGGAACCCTAAACACTTGGCATCCTGTGCTCTCGTCATAAATTTATTACAACACTCACGTGCCAATAGAGCCATTCTCGCGTATAAGACAAGTAAACAAGGGTGTGTATCAATACCTAACAATATCAAGATCAATTTTTTTAATCGATAAAAGTGATTAATTACGTGTATGCTTGTGCAAGTGTTCTAACATAGTCCATGCCAGCTAGTAAGTATAGAGAAAATGTACATCACATAGAATGTTTTCCCATAATTTCCAAAAGATAAAACTCACACAAGTAAGTGCGCCACTGCACAAATATCAACAATAAGAATGCCCCTAGGCCATCACAAGTCATCACAAATCAATCCCTGACATAGCTCGCCTTGTCTCGCCACGTGCGCAATTAATAAAGTAAATGACTGGTTTGTCTTGCCATACGTACATAATAATGTTCCCACCTTGTCTCGCCACATGCGAAACCCACATAAATATAGTCCGCCTTGTCACGCCGCATATGCAAATATCAATAGTAACAATAGCATGGCAGAAACCTCGTGCAACCCAATAACACCCGCATGGAAGAAATCTCGTGCATCACAATAACAACTACACGACAGAAATCTCGTGCATCAAAACAACAAGTACAACAACAACAACCATGATAGTAATACAGGAGTACGACAAATAAATCAACTCAAAAATTATAGAACTCAAAGAAACGGAAGAACTAATTCACAATAAATAGCCACGATAGAGAATGCTAGTCATAAGAACAACTCAACAAGGGAGAAAATAATATGTAACAAAGGTCCCACAAGGTACAGTTCAATAACAAGGGAGATATCACGAGTCAATAATTCCAATAAGGATAAGTCAACTAAGATATAGGATACCTAAACTTCTTCAAAGTATGAGCAATTACGAAATATATACTACAAATTCAATTAAGGATAGGCAGCAGGAAGATAATCATAACCTCAATTAAGGATGAACAATTACAAAAGTGATAATTATACTTTCAATTAAGGAGAAGCAACTAGGAGGAGGGATAGCATGACAATAGAAGAGGTAACAATTTCAGTTAAGGTAAACAAGAATCAAATAAGCAATAAGAGTGGAACATGAAGCAATTAATTCCAAATAAAGCAGGTAGAGGTGAAACAAGTAACTAGGAACTTAATCATAACAAAAAAAAACTTCATACTCAAGGAATACAAGGATCTTAGAACCTTAAAAGGCCAACTTTTCACAAATAAGCCCGAACACGTACTCGTCACCTCGCGTACACGGACTACAATTAGCATAGAAGACTCAACTCCTAAGGGGTAGTTCCCCCACACGAAGTTAGGCAAGAAACTTACCTCAAAGCAGATAGAACGATACTCTAAAATAAACTTTTCGGGTGAAATGAACTCCGTACATCTCAAATCTAGCCAAAATAACTTCAAAGCATAAATAAAACTCATAAGAAACTATTCTGGGTCATAAAGTCTCAATCTTTATCAAAATCCAAAAATAATCCCAAAAGTCGACCCCTAGGCCCGCACATCGAAACTCGAAAATTTTTACAAAATTCGAACACCCATTCTGATACGAGTTCAACCATACTAAAATTATCAAATTCCGATACCAATTCGTCCCTCAAATCATCGTTTTACATTTTGAAAGTTTTCTTCAAAAATCCTCATTTTCCTCACTCAAAAACACTAATTAAATGATAAAAATAAATATAAAATCATGGAATATAATAAATTCTAGGTTAAGAACACTTACCTAATCGATTTTCTTGACAAGCCCGCAAAGAATTGCTCAAAATCGAGCTCTAAAACTCCAAAAAGGTGAAAATGGCTAACTCTTGGAATAAAGGACTTTATCTTCTACCCATGCGTCAACACACCGCGATCGCGAAGAAGAAAATGAGGGTTGCCCAGTTTGTACTACGCGAACGCGACAACACGCTCGCGAACGTGGAGAGGAAAAATTGATTGCCCGGGTTTGAATTACGTGAATCGCGTGAAGTAGTACGTGAACGCGAAGAATGGAATGGCAAAACATCGCGAACGCGAGAAGAGTATTGCGAACACGAAGAATGGAGTGGAAGGCTTTCGCGATCGTAGAAGCAATTATGCGAACGCGAAGAACAATTAATTCATCCTCCAAAATTACACTATGCAAACGCGGAGGAAGTGATGCAAACGCGATGAAGGAAACCAGATGATAGAAAACAGCAATCCAAAAATAGAAGGAAATGGCCCGTAGCCCATCCAAAACTCACCCGAGGACCTCGGGACCCCGTCTAAGAATACAAACAAGTTCCATAGCCTAACACAGACTCGCTCGAGGTCTCAAATCACATCAAACAACGTCGAAACTATGAATCGTACCATGAATCAAACTTATGAACTTTCAAATCTTCCAACTTCTAAAACTCGCGCCAAACCCTATCAAATCAATTCGGAATGACGTCAAATTTTTCAGGCAAATTCCAAATAGCATAACGGAGCTGTTGCAACTATCGAAATCGCATTCCGACCTCGATATCACCAAAGTCAACTCTTGGTCAAACCTCCCCACCTTCCAAACTTTAACTTTTCTAACTTTCGCTGAAATGCTTCGAATTACCCTACCGACCTCCAAATTCGAACACGCGCCTAAGTCCAGAATCACCATATGAAGTTGTTTATGTCATCCAAAACCCATTCCGGAGCCTTTTACACAAAAATCAAATTCCAGTCAATTCTTACCGCTTAAGCTTCCAAATCTAGAATCCTTCTTCTGATTTGACTCTGAATCATCCGGTAACTGAACTCGACCACCCACGCAAGTCAATACACATAATACGAACCTGCTCAAGGCCTTATGCCGCCGAACGGGACTTAAATTCTCAAAACGTCGGACTGGGTCGTTCCATCCTCCCCCTCTTAAACAAACGTTCGTCCTCGAACGTGCCAAAAATTGCCTCGAAGTCATCAAATAACTGAATGCACAACTCCAACATACACCCGCGGGTGACCCCACATCACCCCAATCAACATAAGCCTGACGACACCATCTCAACTGTAATTTATTCTTTCTACTAACACCAATAAGTCTTAAAGTCAAAATTCTCACCTTCCATTTATTTTCAAAAGACCCGATTCTAAATCCACACCCGATATCAGTCTCAACCAGCTGCAACAACTCATGCCTACACCCACAAGGTACGACCACACAACGTGACACATCACACAGAGGCCCATACTAACATTCCTGATCACAATCGCTGCCCATAATCAAATCCAGCACCGACAATTAGCTTCATATCCGTTAGAACCCTGTTTAAACCCTCCACAACGCTAACTAGGGGTGGGCATAAAATCCAAAAAGTCGAATTCTGAACCGGACCGAATTAATTCGGTATTTCGATTTCAGTTTTTTTGGTATTTCGATCTTATTCAGTATTAAATTTCCGGTATTTTGGTATTACTGTACGGTCCTTAGTATCAGGTTCTTGAAATTTTGGTATACTGAAATACCGAAATACTGAATTTTTAAAGATTTTTTTTAAAGTTGGACCTCTGCCGCCCAGCGCCCCAGCCCAAAAACTTTAATATATTTTCCAGCCCTGAGCCCACATCCCACTCGGCCACTCCCCCCAGCCCAACTGACCAAGCCCACTCTCTATTCAATATTTCAATTAAGTCTAAAGTAAAGTAGGGCATTTCAATTCAAGCACACTCTACTGACTTTCTATTGATATTCTCCTCAACTTTTGCCGTCGATAAACTTGTGAAGTGAGGATTGTTCTGATCTGATAAATAACTTGGGAATTCAAGTGGCGGATCGTTCTTGAATGGGTGATGACGTTTCTAGAAGAAAAGCACTGCTCCCCTCCATCTATCTCTAACAACTCCTAAAGTTGGAGTTTGAGTTGCCATTAGGAGATCAAGATATGTATACTTACTGCTCTTGTGTTGCTCAAATCCGACCTTACTTTACTTTATTACTTACAGATATATATTCAACAACTATATATAGGTTGATTGGGTATTTAATTATTTTGGGTATATTATGTCCTATATATATATATATATATATATATATATATATATATTCTCATGAGTACTAGAACGTGTCACATTATACAAATTAACTTGTAAATAAAATGTTACGTGTAAACAAAGATCAGTTTACTTCTACTACTTCTAATTTTATACCTTCAAATATTTTATACATGCATTGTTAATGCTGCTACAGTGCTGCATTGTTCTGTTCTGTATTTTTGAATGGTGGATTAAGTTAATTTACTGTGTTTAATTCTACATTGCACTGTGTTTAATTCTACAGTGCTAAATTGCACTGTGTTTAATTTTGCATTTTTGATTTTTGAATGGTGGATTAAGTTAAGCCATTACAGTGAATTAGGTGGTTATGTTAGACAGCAGAATTAAGTTAAGCACATTTCGTTGTTTTGTAATTTTGTTAGACAGCAGCAGCCATTAAGGCATTTCGTTAACACTTGACAGCAACATTTCGTTGTTTTTGTTCACTCAGCAGGACAGCAGCATTAAGGCATTTCATTGTTTTGTTATTCAATTTCATTGTATATGTATTTCGTGGCTGAACAGTTAGACAGCAGGGCATTGAACATAGGAGAATTGTCACTCGTTAGTGTTGCTTATTTAGCGAATATTAAACCGAAACCGTACCAAACCAAAATAATAAATATCGAACCGTATCGAAATAATTTGGTACGGCATTTGGTATACACAATTGATAAGCCGAATACCGAAATACCGAATGCCCACCCCTAACGCTAACAATGATGCAAGGAACACGAAGACCTCATAACTATACACCCGGATCAATAAATCAACACTAACGCCACTAGGCACATACCCCGCAAGATAAAACTCAGGAAGTATAGAACAAAAATGGCCGAATATGTAAGGAGAAACACATAGAGAAATATCAAACAAGCCCGACAGGCACAACTCTCTATTAATACTATCCTACGAATCAATTTTAAAAAAGGAAAATCAAAGTATATGGACAAATTACAAGGATCTCATCTTGATATAACTTCCACCGCGGCACGCATCCCGGCTCACACATATCAAATCACATTGAATCGCGAGGGTCTCACCCTCAACTCTGAAACGCAAGTCGAATACATATCATACCAATTGAAACCTTCCACTAACTCAATTTTGCCAATAAAATCACAACACTTATTGAACTCTCACCCCGGTAGAGCATCCCAAATCACAGATCGTAACCAAATTACTCAGGAATCATATCAAAACCTACCGTAATGGACAACGGAAATTCACTTCTAGTCTCGTAACTATCAATAATGAATTAAAAAATGATAGACATGGCTACCACTCATAGAATCTCCCAACAAGGGCAATCATATAAATAGAATATTAAGTCATCAACTCACCCATAGGTGGAGCAACAAATGGGAGGACTCACCCCGATAAGCAGAACCGAAACATAAAACGGGTGGTGTTAATCTATAACAAATCAAAATAATACATGTATAACATCATCTGACGCATCGGCCTCAAGCCTACTATATGAAACACATCAACGGGCCAGGCCTCCCCCTCCTGGGCGCCCTCTACTCGCTTGAATACCCCGTTGTGACACATCTGTCTGGAGTCTGGGACAATCTCTCCCCATGTGGCTGGTATCTCCACACTCGAAGAAACCTCTCTGTTGTTGTGGCTATGAAAAATGTGCGGTACAGGTACTTTGAGACCTATGAGCACCTAAAACACTGTGCGAAGCCTGAAGTGCAAACTGAACTAGCTGACACACAAAACCTCTACCATGTCGTACCCTGCCTCCAATATAAGGACCAGTAGATCTATCCAGTCTACGAGGCCTCCTAGCCTCCCTGTCCTCTTTCTCCTGACCTCGCATGTCCTCTCTCTCCCCGCCTGTCCTCTCTCTCTTGGTCCCACTTGCCCTCCAATCGGCGAGCGATCCCTACCACTTTCAAAAACGAAACATCTGACTCCAACTCCCGAGCCATGCTGAACTGAATATCATGTCTGATCCCCTCAATGAATCTACAGACACGCTCTATAACTGTAGTGACCAAGGCATGTGCATGTCTGGCCAAATCATTAAATCTAATGGCATACTCTGATACTGACATAGTGCCCTGCGCAGCTTCTCAATCTCCGCGCGCCATGCATCCCGAAGGGACTGAGGTATAAACTCTCTCTGGAGTATCTCCAAAAATTGAACCCATGAAAGTGAAGCTGCCTCGGCCGGGCTACTCAACTCATACGTCCTCCACCACTAATAAGTTGTTCCTCTGAGCTAGAACGTAGTAAAATCAACCCCGCTCGTCTCCACAATACCCATAGTACGAAGAATGCGGTGACACTCCTCCAGAAAACCCTAGGCATCATTTGTCGCCAACCCACTGAAGGTAGGAGGTGGTACTTCTTGTACCTCTCAATTCAAAGTTGTTCTTCCTCAGATTTTGCTGCTCTAACCAAGGGCTGAACTGGAACCCCAGGTTGTGTTGCCATGACACCTGGAACCTGACCAACATGAACTCGCTGCTCTGGTGTGTGAGCGACAGGAGTTTGAGTTCCTCCCCCCGTCTGTGAAGTAGTTGGTGCAACCGGAATCAACCTCGCATGAGCCAATGTACCAAACATGCTCAGGAACTGTGCTAAGGTCTCCTGAAATCCAAGGGTAACAACAGGTGGCTCCTCAACTGCTGCTCTGGTAGGTGCCCTAGACATGACATGTGCTCCTCTTCAGCCTCCGCCTCTGCCCTTAGCGACATCTACTCTGGGGGCAGCGTCATCAGAAACTGAAGCTCGTGTCCTCACCATCTGTGAGATAATGGAATGATAAAAGCTCAAACTTCGAGATCAATAAACTCGCACGATGGAAATGAAGGAAGTGAAACTCTCCTAATAGTTGTCACGACTCTACATACGGAGTTACCTTAAAAGGCCAACTTTCCACAAATAATCCCGAGCACGTATTCGTCACCTCACGTACACGGACTACAATTAGCATAGAAGACTTAAATCCTAAGGAGTAGTTCCCCTACACAAAGTTAGGCAAGATACTTACCTCAAAGCAAACAAATTAATACTCTAAAATTAACTTCTCGGGTGAAATGACCTCTGGACGGCTCAAATCTAGCCAAAATAACTTCAAAGCATAAATAAAACTCATAAGAAACTATTCTGGATCATAAAAACCTCAATCTTTATCAAAATCCAAAATTCAACCCATAAGTCGACCTTGGGCCCGCACCTCATAATTCTACAAATTAAAATTTTCATAAAATCCAAACACCCATTCCAATACAAGTTCAACCATACTAAAATGATCAAATTCCTATATCAATTCGTCCCTCAATTAATCATTTTACATTTTGAAAGTTTTCTTCAAAAATCCCCGTTTTCCTCACTCAAAAACACTAATTGAATGATAAAAATAAAGATATAATCATGGAATATAATAAATTCTATGTGAGAACACTCAATCGACTTGCTTGAAAAACCCACAAAGAATCGCTCAAAACCGAGCTCTAGAACTCCAAAAATGGTGAGAATGGCTAACCCTTGGACTAGAGGACTTTATATTCTGCCCAGGCGTCAAAGCATCACGGTCGCGGAACATCACTCGTGATCACGAAGAAAAAAATTAAGGGCTGCTCAGTTTGTACTACGCGAACGCGACAACACGCTCGCAAATGGGGAGAGGAAAAATTGATCGCCCAGGTCTGAACTACGCAAACACGAAAAATGGAATGGTAGAACATCGCGAACGCTAAGAATGGAGTGGCAGGCTTTCGCGATCGCGAAAGGAATTATGCGAACGCAAAGAACAATTAATTCATCCTCCAAAATTACACTACGCGAACGGGAGCAAGTGACACGAACGCGATGAAGGAAACTAGATGACAGAAAACAACAGTCCAAAAATAGAAGGTTATGGACCGTGGCCTATCCGAAACTCAATAGAGGCCCCTGAGACCCCGTCTAAGCATACCAACAAGTTCCATAACCTAACACGGATTCGCTCGAGGTCTAAAATCACATCAAACAACGTCGAAACTACGAATCGCATTATGAATCGAACTTATGAACTTTTAAATCTTCCAACTTCTAAAACTCGCGCCGAAACCTATCAATTCAACTCGGAATGACGTCAAATTTTGCAGGAAGACATAACGGAGTTGTTCCAACTCTCGGAATCACATTCCGGCCCCTATATCACCAAAGTCAACTCCTTTTCAAACCTCTCCACCTTCCAAACTTCAACTTTTCCAATTTTTGCCTAAAATACTTCAAATTACCCTACGGACCTCCAAATCCAAATCCGGACGCGCGCCTAAGTCCAAAATCACCATATGAAGCTGTTGAAATTATCCAAAATCTATTTCAGAGTTGTTTACACAAAAGTCAAATTTCGGTCAACTCTTACCGCTTAAGCTTCCAAAGCTAGAATCCTTCTTCCAATTTGACTCTGAATCATCCGGTAACTGAACTCGACCATGCACGCAAGTCAATACACATAATACGAAGCTGCTCAAGGCCTTATGCTGCCAAATGTGACTTTAATTCTCAAAATGACCAGTTGGGTTATTACACAGCACTTCGCTATAACATCCAAAAATATTCGGAACAAACAATACTATTATAGAGATGTTGATTGTATAACAATAATTGAATTCACTGTAATTTTGTTTTACATATTTATGAATTTCTTAATACATAAATAGATTTTCAGGGTTCACATTGTACATATCCGTATCTATCATTTTTTACCCCTCTCTCTTTATGAATATAAAAGTATTCATTCGGGCATCATTATTTTGTAATTAACTAGGGAAAACAGAAAAAATCAGCTTGATGGAATCTGAATTAAAATAAACGAATCACCCCCCCTCCCCCTCTCTAGTCCGGATTGTATAATTATTGACTATCTAATCTCCACATATCATTACAATCTTTATTAATGTAACGGTTGAGAAGAAGAAGAAGATTCCATGTGTATTAAACATCACATTTCCATTTTTGGTTATTAAGGTTAAATATATGTTCACCATTCTATTTTTTGTTAATTTAAAAACAAATACATGAGGGGCTTTTGTGATATAACAAGTAACTGACTAACTGGTTACAAATTCTTCAAGTTCCTTTTTTTACTTCCTTTTTTTTCCGACAAGCTCGGAAATGTAAATTAAAGATAATAAGATTCATATAAAACATTAAATATACTTATAATACAACTATGAAATAGAGATGATTCAAAGTGATATTATGATATTGCATTCAACATTCTTATTGATGTTTGGCTATAATTATATATTTTTAGTGCATTATTTACTTTATATTTAGGTGCTTTAATGCTACTACACTATATTTGTGCATAATTGAGTTATTTTATGTGTAGGTACAGTGCAGATGAAATTGTGAGCAAAACGAATATTTTGGAAGAAACAAATGTAAACGAATAGGCAGGCGAGGCGAGGCATTTTGCTCGCTATAGAGTTGGAACCGCGAGGGATATAGCGAGAGGAGGTGCGCTAGAGAGGCCGCGTCGTGAGGCATGAGGTGAGCTAGAGCGCGCGTTTGAGTTGGCGCCGCGAGGCCTGTAGCGAGGATGTTCCGGGCTTTTAAAGCCTATTTGGTCTCCTTTTGGGTTTGGTTTGGTCTGGGCTATTTCGTTTAACTCGTGTCCCTACAAATATAAATAGTCATTGAATACCATTTTGAGAGAGTTTTTGCGACCGGAGGCAAGAACATACACGTGGAACAATTTTTGGAGGAGGGAAGCATCGAGTTCTTCATTCCTTCATCTTTTCTTTGTAATCCGTTTATGTAAAATACTTGGAAAATTATTACTACAAATATGAGTAGCTAAACTTCTAATCAGGGTTTGATTCCTATTGGAGGATGATTTTACTATTACATTTTGATATAGATTTGCCTTTGCTTTTTCTCTATTTATTCAACTACATTTACATTGTGGTTACTTGAAGACCTCTCAATCGACTGTGCATATTTAGTGTGTATTGCTTGGAAAAGAATACATATTTAGGTAGTTATTGAACAACATCACTCCTAAGGTATGTGAGGAATCAATACGGAGGGTTTAAATGTGGGATTAGGAATAACGAAACCTTGGTGCGAAGCTAGTGAGCGGTGAACTAGAGCCAGCTAGCGTAGTTCGGAAGAATACGTATAGTAAATTTTGGTTGTTACTCGGAAGAGAATTACGACACTCAAAGTACTCACGATCGGTAAAGAATACTTAGGCAAATTTATAGAAAACATAGCGGGGATGATTCCGACAATAAGGGAAATCATAACCTTTGATTGTTTCTAATCTTGTGCACAACATGTCCTTTGTTAGTTATAAACTACTGCATTTTCATTACTTTGTTTTTAGTTAGTAAACATTCAAATTGTTATTTAATATTTCTGAAGGTTGATTACTTGAATTCATGCGAGTCTAGTAGTTTTAATTAGTAGGTTAATTCCCTGTGGGATTCGACTCCGGACATGTTAACCATATTATATTTGCAACGACGGTAGACCTCTTAGGAGGCATAGTTGGGTGTGATCAAATTTTGGCGTCGTTTTTGGGGAGTTAAATGTGTTATTAATTACAGCTAGAAGAAGTGGTAGGATTCTTAGTTTAGTCAATTTTCTTCATTTTAAATCAATTATATTGAAATTCTAACGTTTGTAGTCTTGGGTGTTATAGGTGGATGTCTAGAAACTCCTCAAGAACTGGTGAATTGTTTGAAGCATTATCATATCCTAAGAAAGTTCTAAAGGCATTGAATTGTGCAAACAAGAAGGACAAACGGCAACAGAACTCAACTGAACGAATCGAACTAAATATGGGTGACATCATAGACGACCAAAAACACCGGAACAATGTGAATGACCCGAACAATCATGGTGTGTCACCTCTTGTGCCAGCAGCGGACTTGTATGATTGAGCACATCCCACCACTGAAAATCTGGCAACCGCAATTGCAGTCCCTCAGATATAAGCAGAATCATTTCAAATCACAAACAACATGCTACACCTGCTGTAGAACAAGGGGCTATTCTCAAGGCCGTACATTGAAGACCCACAACACCATCTGAAAAACTTTTTGTCAATTTGTGTCACTCAAAGGCAACCAAATGTGACACTAGAAGCAATCAGACTGTTATTGTTTCCATTCATAGTGACTGGAGAAGCTCAAACTTTGTTCAATTCGCTCCCTATAATTTCCATCACCACATGGGAGGAATTGGTCAAGCAGTTCTTGAACAAAATTTACTCGCCAAATAAGTTTGCCAAGCAAGTTGATGAGATATTGTGCTTCAGGCAGAAACCAGTTGAAACATTGCAAGAAACGTGGGAGAGGTTCAAAGGTATGTTGATTAAGTGTCCACAGCATGGCATTCTAGATCAGATGTTGGGACAAAGGTTCTACATGGGAGTGGCTGATAGCTTGAAGGCCACCGTTGATGCTTCAGCAGGAGGAGCATATTTGAGCAAATTATTTAGAGAGTGTAATGTCCTACTAGATAAAATGGCTCAAAACTCAGGATGGATGATAAGAGGCACTACAATCACCCATGTAGTTCACTCAGTGGCTTTGAACCCAACAACTACATAGACGATAATATGGCCACTCTGATGACGCATATAAGTATCCTCACCAAGAAGATTGACGAATCAGGCCAGAAGCAGGCACACATAGTTCACATGACTAATGGAGGCTTATGTACACCATGTATTAACCAACCATATGTATGCTCGTGGAGTAGTGAAAGCGACAACCAGAGCTATCAAGAAAATATGAACTATGTGGGAAACTATGGAGGACAGAGGCAAAGTGGTCAGAATTGGGGATAGCAGAATCAACAGTATAGACCAGCACAACAACAGTACAACAATAGAAAAAATCCTGGAGCTATGCGACCATAGGTTCAAGTTGTGCCTTAGCAAAGGCAACATGGATATAATCAGCAAAATCAGCAGCTAGCTTATCAACAGTCTCAACAACAACAAATAGTGAGACAAGATGATGGGTTGTCTGAAATTAAAGGAATGTTGTAATAACTGAATGGGTCCAATGGAAAATGCAAGATAAAGTGGAAGCACATGACTTAGCGATAAAAGGCATTGATATTCAATTAGGCAGATATCTATGGCTCTGAATAATCATCCCAAAGGATGTTACTTGCAGACACACATGTCAATCCAAAAGAGCAGGGCCCGAAGCAGCTTATGGCGGTGAGTGTAAGAAATGGTAGAGATATAGATCTAGAGCAAGAAATTGCTCGCGAAAGCCGACCAACTGAAATACTTGTGTCAGTACCCATTGAGGTAGATGATTCAACAGGGTTAACAGAGGTAACGATACAAAATGCACAAGAGAAAACAAGCCAAGGAAAAGAGGTTGCGAATGAGACTAAGGCAGTGCAAGAAAAGGAACTAGAAGTAGTGCCCCAGCAGGTTCAAACTCAAATCACAGGAAGGAAGCGACCTCCAACACCCTTCCCACAAAGATTGTCCAAATATCAAAAGGATGAGCAGTATAAGAAATTCATGGAGATGCTGAAGCAAATCCAGGTGAACATTCCATTGATTGACGACTTGAGGGAAATGCCTCGATATGCAAATATGATTAAGCACTTGATGTCTCACAAGTTTGACTTTCAAAATTTGGCCACTGTTACACTAACTCAGACCTGTAGTGGTGTCGTGACGAGACCCATAGCTGAGAAGTTGTCCTACCCAGGGAGTTTCACAATCCCATGCACAATAGGCACCTATGCTTTTGCTAAAGCATTGTGTGATTTGGGGTCTAGCATAAACTTGATGCCCTTGGCTAACTATAAAAGACTAGGCATTGGAAGAGCAAGACCCACGTCCATGTTACTAAAGTTTGTCAACCGAACGACGAAGAGGCCATCAGGTATACTTGATGATGTACAATTGCAGGTTGGCAGGTTTGTGTTTCTAGCAGTTTTTCTCATTCTAGATTGCCGAGTTGACGAGGAGATTCCCATAATTTGGGGAAGGCCATTCTTGGCCACAGAGAGAGATCTAATCGATTGTGAAACTAGGGAGTTAAAGATGAGACTTAATGATGAAGAGATAACATTCAATGTGAAAAAGTCTATGTGGTGACCTAGTGAGTTTGCAAGTTTCTCTTTGATAGAAACTGTGGATGTGATCATGGAGGAAAATGGTGAGGACCTTAATGCAGAAGATTCTCTTGCGGCCTGCCTCATGGACTTAGAAGAGGTAAATGGTGAGGACTTGGCAGAGTGGGTATTGGCTCTTGAAGGCCAAGGGTACTAGAAAAGAGAGCCCGAATTCGAGTCTCTACACTTAGAAGAGATAAAGACTCATCCAACTAAGCCATTGATCGAAAAGCCATCATAGTTGGAACAGAAACCGCTACCATCTCACCTCAGGAATGCTTTCTTGGGACCTAACTCGACTTTACCTGTTATTATCTCATCCGGTTTGTTAGATGTGCAGACAGAACAACTTTTGCAGGTGTTAATAGTGTGCAAAACTACAATTGGGTGGACCATTGCAGATATTAAGGGGATCAGCCCATCCTTCTATATGCACAAGATTTTACTTAAAGATGGGCATAAACCTTCCAGAGAACATCAAAGAAGGTTGAACCCCAACATGAAAGAAGTCGTGAAAAAGGATGTGATCAAGTGGTTAGATGCGGGAATCATTTCCCCCATCTCCGACAGCAACTGGGTTAGCCCAGTTCAGTGTGTGCCAAAGAAAGGTGGAATGATTATGGTGCAAAATGAGAACAACGGGCTGATCTCAACAAGAAGAGTCACAGAATGGTGAATTTGTATGGACTACAGAATATTTAACAAGGCCATTTGAAAAGACCATTTTCCGCTACCGTTCATTACTCAGATGATAGACATATTGGTGTGGAGGTCCCATGTTTTCTTCCTAGATGGATACTTGGTATAACTAGATCTCTATTGCTCCGAAAGATAGAGAGAAAATGCAATTCACCTGTCCGTATGGCATCTTTGCCTTTCAGAGAATATCCTTTGGCCTCTGCAACGTACCTGCCACATTCCAAATGTGCATTATGGCCATTTTCATAGATATGGTAGAGGAAATAATGAAGATTTTCATGGATGACTTCTCAGTGGTAGGGATTTCATTCGATGATTGCCTTATGAACTTGAAAATAAGAGGTGGGTGGAGACTAATCTGGCACTGAACTGGAAAAAGTGTCATTTCATGGTACTTGAAGGTATAGTCTTGGGACATCTAATGTCAAGTAAGGGAATTGAAGTGGACCGTGCTAAGGTTTATATAAGTGAGAAGTTACCACCACTTACTTATGTCAAGGCCATAAGAAGTTTCCTTGGCCACACCGGCTTCTACAGGTCGTTTATAAAAGATTTATCCAAACTTGCTAACCCTTTGTGTAAATTTCTTGAAAAATATCACCCCTTTGTGTTTTCTAATGACTGCAGGGTAGCGTTTGAAGAGTTGAAGAAGATACTGGTAACTGCACCAATCATAGTGGCACCTGACTGGGACAACCCTTTAAGCTGATGTGTGATGCAAGTGACTATGCTATGGGGAGCAGTTCTTGGGTATAGAAAAGATAAAATCATGCATCCGATCTACTATGCAAGTAGAACCTTGAGTGGTGCCCAACTGAATTACACAGTGATAGAGAAAGAGATGTTAGCTGTGGTGTTCGCATTTGATAAATTCAGGTAATACTTGATAGGCTCGAAGATAATTGTTTACTGACCATGCTGCCTTCAGGTACCTAATTGAGAAGAAGTAGTCAAAGACGCGCCTAATTCAATGGGTGCTACTGCTGCAAGAGTTTGACTTGGAAATACGTGACCAAAAGGGAACGGAAAATCAAGTTGCTAATCATTTGTCCAGGCTTGAAGGAGCTAAAAAGAAGGTTGAGGTGGAAGAGATCATGAAGACTTTCCCAGATGAATAAATTTTAGCCACGAGCCTTGAGGCAACGCCATGGTATGCAGATATTTCAAATTACCTAGCAAGCGGTATTGTTCCCTATGACTTGCCCTCTATGCAAAAGAAAAGTTCTTTCGTGATTGTCGCATGTATTTCTGGGATGAACCATATTTGTTTAGGATTTGTCTTGATAACATGATCCGGAGATGCATTCCCGAGATAGACCAATATTTTGTTTTGCAGGCATGTCATGCTTCCCTGTATGGAGGTCATTTTGGAGGAGTAAGGACAGTTGTAAAGTGTTGGAGTCGGGTTTTTATTGGTCGATGTTGTTTAAAGATGCACACTTCTAGGTGAAAAGTTGTGATGAGCGCCAACGGGCGGGGAATATCTCTCGTCGACATGAGATTCCCATGAACCCAATTTAAGAGGTGGAGGTATTTGATGTACGGGGAATCCATTTTATGAGACCATTTGTTAGCTTATATAGTAACAAGTACATACTGGTAGTGGTGTACTACGTCTCGAAATGGGTAGAAGTTGTGGCACTTCCAACAAATGATGCGAAGGCAGTTATTGGTTTCCTGAGAAAAAATATATTCACCCAATTTGGAGCTCCAAGAGCGATCATTAGTGATGGAGCATCCACTTATGCAACCGAGCCTTTGCAAAGTTGTTGGAGAAATATGGCATTCTCCATAAGGTTTCCACTCTGTATCACCCACAAACAAGTGGGCAAGTGGAGGTGTCGAACAGAGAAATCAAGAGTATTTTAACCAAAACTGTAAATGCTACTCGGACTAATTGGGCGACAAAATTGGATGATGCGCTATGGGCCTACCGCACCGCATTCAAAACTCTGATTGGTATATCACCGTACAAATCGGTGTTTGGAAAGTCATGTCACTTACTGGTGGAGTTAGAGCATAGAGCCTTCTGGGCATTACGACAATTAAATCTGGACTTGGAGGTCGCTGGAACTAGTAGAGTCACAGTTGTATGAACTTGACGAGTTCTGTTACCATGATTTTGAGAATACAAGGTTATATAAGCAAAGAATGAAGTCGGTGCATGACAAAAACATTCTCGAACGAAATTTAAACCTGGAGATGTGGTATTATTATTCAATTCGAGATTGAAGTTATTTCCGGGAAAGTTGATGTTAGGATGGTCAGGACCATTCCGTGTGCTAGAGATACATCCAACCGGAGCCAGAGATTGCATCAGAAGATGGCTCTCGCAAGTTTAGAGTCAAAGGGATAACCAAACAGTAACAACAACAACCTCAAAATTGACCCCAACTCCCAACAATAACCCGGATGAATTTTCATAAACCAGAATCAAAACCAAATGAAAACCAAAAACTGAAAAATCCACCAGAAAACTTTGAAGAACTCTTGAAAGAAAATCAGATCCTTTTTACTGATGTTTTTTGAAAGTTTTCATTTATGAACAAAGCTATTCTGATTCTTTTTTTTGTTTATGTGTTTTCAGATATTTCAGTAGCTAAAATGAATGTAAAAGAGTGTGAAGGCAGGTGAAGAGAGTAAGTATTTTCGTGTGTGTGTATTTCCAGTCTAAAAAAGGGACCCCTCTAATAGTGCAGAATGGGTCTATTTATAAGGACTTGGGGATGGGATATGCTTGGCATATTCCCTACCCAAAATGAGCTGAAATAGTATATAGGGCAGCTGTCACCCTTATCCTTTGGGACCGCTGCCCCTATTCCAAAAGTTTCCATCCTTTGTTAATGACCCTAATACCCCTAAAAAGTCTGATTTTACAAGTCTAGAATGTTCTTGGGTTGTTACACCCAAGATTCCCTCACCTAGGATTCCTAATATACCCCTTGAAGTCCCTGAAATTACCATTAGGTAACCAGGTTAAACTTGCTTGGGTTATTATTAGCCCTAGTTAATTAATCCTACTTAGCTCACTTTAGTTAATTAAGCATAATAGGTATTCTTAACTAGGGTTTAAGTTAGTTAGTTAAAGGTTCGTTGATTAGGTTCCTAGAGTTGGTTTCCAACCATACTCACTAGTTACCTAGGTTTAGGTTAATTTCATTATTAGGTATTAATTCTAGTTTAATAGGTTGATTAATTAGTTTAGGTTGATGAATTCAATTCCTTGAACTTAGGTTAATGATTTATTTCAGTTAATTAATCCTAAACTAACTATCTTAAACAGATTTTAGGACTTAGTTAATTATTTAAGAGATTATTAACCTAAGTTAACCTATTAAACAAGTGTCTTTTTAGAAGGTTGTCACTAATTAAGTTAATCTTGAGTTAATTCACGACCATACCCTGCTTCGGAATTAACTAGTTTCCTAATTGATTGGGCAATTAATTAACTAACCTAATTATAACATACTTGAATAAACCATGAAGCGATTAATCAACAAAGAAGATCATGCTTAAAGAAAGACAGTAAATCCTAACAACTACATACTCACTAACATGAACAAAAAAAGTCGTAATGTTAACAAATAATCTAATCAAATAAGGCAAGGAGCAATTCATACAGCGATAAATCGAATTATGCCGATAATCATGACTGTCAGGAACCCCTTATTACTAATTAACAGGTTTATCACAGAATGTGACTCATCAAGGCAAACAAACATGAACAATGGAAGAACAATGAACGAGAAAACAGAATCTAGACCTAACAGTAACGAAAAATAATATTTTATCAAAGATGGAGTATTTATGGTTTTGGCTTAAGAACAAAAACAAGTAAGGACAGGACACTAAGAAAAGGGAAAAACTAATCCTAAACAGAAACAAAACAAACAATAATTAAACCTGATTTCATGTTTCAATAGCACATAAAAACAGTAAAGAGAAGAGGGGATACCCGTTAAAGGGATTTGGCCGGAAAAAATGGATGTCGTCGGACCTTGGCCGGACTCCGGAAGGGTTTGAAAATAACTTCAACCCACATGAATCAATATCCCTCGACGAGAGCTATCGATCCATGTAAGTAGGAGCTATTGAAAGTCTTCATATCAACGGGGATGTGAAAACTAGGGTTTTCCATTTTCAGATTTGTAATTAGAGAAATTTGAGTGAGTTTTTGGTGAAATAGATGGTAGGAGATGATTGAGAAGGGGGAGGAGGTTATCTGGTGAAGATTTGGTCTTGATTGGTGGTGCTCCGCCGCCGAAGGCGATTTCCGGCCGGCGGAGCAAGGCGGAGGAACGGTGGGGGACGACGGAAGCCGACAGGTCTTTAGAATAAGAGAGAGACGGAGGGGAAGGGGGGGTGTTAGACTTAGGCAAAAGGGGGTAGGGGGTTAGGAACAGTTTTATACTTAGGGCTTTGGGGGGTTCCTAGCCGTTAGATCTTAGGAGATCAACGGTTGGGGTCTGCTGTGACTTAAACGGGGTCGTTTGGTGTTATAGGGCTGGGGCAGGCCGGGTAAAAAGGATTGGGCTGGGTATTTTGGTGGGTAGAGGTGCTTTGGGCCTGGGTAAATCAACCCAGGTCCATTTTTAATTCATTTTTTCTAAAAGGTAAACCCAATTAATTAATTAAATCAAAACTAAAAAATGCAAGAATTAGTTCTAAACTAGTTTTTATCCAATTAATTAATTAAGAGCCATATTATTTTAATTTACTCCTAATCATTCAAGGACCAATTCCACAATTTTAAAAAGAAATAATTAAATCAATAAATTAAACATTAACCTACCTTATGTCAAATAATTATATTTATTTAGATATTAATTAAGATTACGCACCTAATTATGCCGCTTTAAATCATTATACATTTAAAGGACGAATTATGGCGACATAATGCAAAATTAATTCACAAATAGCACTTAAATTCAATAAAAATCATAAAACTAATTAATTTATTGAGTTTTTGTAGGATTATATGGTAGGTAAAAATCACGTGCTCACACCCTTTGCGAACATGTTGACTCAGTACTTGAGACAAGAAAAGGCGGAGGAGGAGCAAGCTTTCGATATAGTCATTCCTCCACCCCTACGACTAACGGACATCACAAGCATCCAGGTTAAGGAAGAAAATGTTATGACTTCATTGACAGGTGCTGAGCGCAATGCTCGTAATGACAGATTTATGGACCATTTATATGGGATGATGGACTTGCAACTTCGCATTGGGGGACGGCCGGCCATTACAGAAGAGAGGGCCATCTTGGAGTAGCGTTTGCTGCTCAATGCTCATGCCAACAGCTGGTTGGGCTTGGCGATGGCTACCGACTCCTAGAGGATGAGGATTTCAATCAACCAAAGTAGTTCGAGGCCAAGCCAGAGCAGTATGAGAAGGAGGAGGAGGATCATGAGGAGGAGGGAGAAGAAGATGAGGAGTGGAAAGCTGCAGATGGATCCTTCGAATATGAAGGCGATGATGAGGAATGATCACGGAATTTTCATACCACCCTACTCATTTTTTTTTTTGTGACTTTATTTATGAACTTAGGACATTTCATGGATTAAGGGTGGGGTGTAAATTGTAGATATTAGATACACTAATTACTTCTTGTTTTAATTTTTTAGTTAGTGTCATCTTTTCTTGTAGAAAAAAATAGAAAAATTGGACTTTTCCCGATGATGGATCTCCTAGACAGTTTTCTTGAGGGATTTAAGTCTAAAAAAAATATTTCTTTGTAGGTAGTGTAGTAATTTTCCCTTGTTTTTTCTTTGTATCGTGATTCTTTTCTAAGGGTTTTGTTTGAACCGAGTGTAGTTAGTTTTATTTTTTAGGAGTAGGAATCATTGTGCTAGGAATTGAATTGAAGCAATATCTCTTGACTTTGTTATGCCTTGAGAATAGTGAGTACTTTGGTTATGACGCTTAGACTCGCTTTATGACTCTTGCATAACTACCTGAAATCATATAATTTTAATTTTGCTTAACTGTTTTGACTAGAGTGTCTTGATAAAACCAATACTGAGTGAGTCATGTGCCATGTGTGTGTGTGAGGTTTGTGGGTATTCTGTGCATTGCATTTGATGTCTAGAACTTGCCCCATGTATTTACAAAACGAAATAGTAGTTTTGTTCAGTCTTGGAAGTGATATAGGCGTTTCTTTATTGATCCAGTTATATATAGAGGTGGCTAACGGGTGGGGTCGGGCCGGGCCGGGTTGCCTTTTTTTTGAACCGTACGGGTTAGGGTAGCGGGCCGGTTACGGTTAATTATTAACGGGTTTAACGGTTCGGGTTTATCCGGGTAAAAAGTAACCCGTACGGGTAGGGGTTTAAGGGGCCGGGCCGGGCCGGGTTTCAAGAATTTCAAATTTTTTTTAAATTTTTTGTACACGTATTTTAAATAAAATATAAAGTAAAATATATAAAGATAACAATGATTATGGAAAAAATTGCACTTATAAATTGCAAGTGCAACATGTATTTCAAATTTCAAAATTCAACTCTTACAACTTACAAGTTACAACCAAGTACTAAATTTGACAAGTACTAAATTCAAAGGTTTTGCATCGCCCTTGTAAGTTCTTCATAATCAATATGAACTGATTGTCCTTCTTCTGGAGTGTTAAATTCAGATGGGTTACCATGTGTTAATATATCTCCAATTTCCTCGTCTTCTGGGCTATCAACATCTTCACGTCCTTGATTTCTTCGTTCCGATCTAATCCAATCTCTGAAACATACTAAAACTTCCAAAGCATTGCTTCCCAATGAGTGACGGGTGTCTCCTAGTTGTTGTCTTGCTTGACTAAATGCACTCTCTGATGCAACAGTTGAAATTGGCACATTCAGCACGTCCCGAGCCATAGCGGAAAGAACAGGAAATTGCTTTTCATTTTCACGCCACCATCCCAACGCTGAAAATTCCTTTGTGCGCATCTCCTTTTGCTTCTGCAAGTAGATATTAAGTTCATCAATGTTCCTGCTACTGTTTTGAGTTGTAGCAAATGTAGTAAAAATATTATAACTATCAACTATTTCATCATCACACAAAGTAGTAGAACTTGAAGAAGTGGTACACTGCATATTGGGATTAACATTGGCTACATTAAGAGCAACATCATCAACTATATTTGCATAATAATTATATAATTTTTGTAAATTATCATTTAGATTGTTCATACAAGTAAAAATATCTGGGGTTTCAGTTGGTCCAAACTCCATGTAAGTATATAAAGCATTGATTAATTGGTGACAATCAGGCATCTTAATAGAAGGATTTAAAACAGCGCCAATTAAGTAAATCTGAGGAATTGGAAAGAAATATTTTTTGAATTTGTCTTGCATTTCTTCAACAGCAACCGTATATTTTTCTTTCTTCTTAAATTCAAAGAGTAGAAAAGCAATTTCAGCTATATGTACTAAAATCATTGTAACAGTAGGGTAGTATGCTCCAGAAAACTCAACAGTAGCTATATAAAATTTATGTAAAAATTGAATAACATCATTAATGACCTCCCAGGTAGCAGGTGTTAACATACGGTTTCTATTAGTACAATGCACATTAGCAACTTCAGTTATTGGAAATCTATATTTATAGCAATATTTTAAAAATATGTAAGTATAATTCCACCTAGTAACAATTTCGTCTAGCATGAATCTTGATTTAAGATTATACTTGGTACACTTATTCTTAAATTCCTTAATTCTAGACTGTCTGTTATTTCCTTGAATAACACCAACTGCTCTTCTAACATGAACAATCTCAGTTGAAAATAAATCAAGGCCACTTTTAACAATTAAATTATAAATGTGACATGCACACCTAACATGAAAAATTTCTTCAAGTGGCGGTTGCAAATGCATTTTTAATAATGAAATTGCGGCAGTATTGTTAGAAGCATTATCAAAAGACATACACAATACTTTTTGGTTA